>QVOB01023694.1:0-32060 GCA_014839585.1 Pseudomyrmex concolor
ATCGGCCGATCGGCCGATCGGCTGACGCGCGTTATGGTGAGTGGAGGCGGTTTGTTAGTGCTATTAGCCCTATTGCTGATTTTCTGTTATCTGCTGTGGGTGGTGCTACCGTTATTTCGCGCGCCGGCCGTCGGCGGCGCCACGGCGTTGGCTACTTATCAAGCGCCGACGGCGTCGGCTATGACACCGCAATCGCCCTTGGTCTCCGCCGGGTCGGAGTCGCCCTCCGCCTCGCCACAATCGCTTGCCGCCTTACCGCAAGAGTTTGCCGGGGCGCCGGCGGCGCAAGGGCTTAAAGTGAAGGCAAACGGGGGAGTATTTACGCTGGGCGCAGATGCCGCCGCCGGCTGGGTCTGGGGTATTGAGCGCGCCGGCCGGGGGCTTGCCCGTCCGCTGAACGGCGCTCACGCCCCTGAGCCGGTAGCGCTGCTGGCCCAACCGACGCACGTCGCTGAAGCCAGCGGCGGACAACTGCTGTATTGGCTGACCGACGCTTTAGGGCAGGGGATACTGGCCCGCGTCGGTGGCGCGGCCGATGGCGCGCCGGTCTGGGTGCAGCCGTTTGGCGGCGCGCAGGTAATTGATCCCGCACGGCGCCCGCTGCGGCAGATAGCACTGGCCTATCCGGACGCAGAACGGGCGGTAGCGGTGGCACAGCTTGCGGATGGGCAGGTTGTGGTGCTGCATTACAGCGTGGCCGCCGGCACCGTAACGGTCCAGCGTCAGCCGCTAACCTCAGCCGGCCAAGAGGTGGACCGCCTGCTGTTGTCGCCCGATGGCCGTTTGCTATATCTGCTCTCCGGTAGCCAGCTCAGTCTCTGGCGGCTGGCCCGTTATCGCTGTTTATGCTGCCGGTGGAAGGGGCTTTGCTGGTGCGCGACGGCGACGGCCATCTGTCGCTATGGTTTGACGCCGCCCGCGATACCGGACCGCAATTGACCCCGATTCTCACTTATGCCGTTACCCTGGATGCCGGTGCGCGGCTGTTGGCGCTGGCGCGCCGGGGTGGTTTCGCCGTGCTCGACGCCGGGGGGCGGTTAACGTTGTTTAGCACGCGCGATGCACATCCGCGCGGCCGCCTGACGCTGCCGGGGATTGCGCGGCCTGACGAGGGGGCATCCGCCGTGAAAAAGCAGGCCGACGGACGCGGCGGTGTGCTTGCCGGAACCCTATCCGCCGACGAGGGGGCACCGCCGAACGCTGCTGGCAGCGGCGTCTCGCTTAATCCGGCTGCCGTCCCGGCGCCGCTGGCGGCGCTGTCGCCGCAGGGGGACGCGCTGGTGAGCGCCGGCCCTGATGCGTGGCACGTATGGACCCTGTCGCCCGGCTCAATGGAACTCAGTTGGCGCACTTTGACTCAGAAGATCTGGTATCCCGGCTATCCGGCACCGGCGTGGGTGTGGCAGTCCACGCCAGCCGGCGATAGTTTTGCGGCGGGCAAATACAGTCTGGTGCCGCTGGCGGTCGGCCACGCTGAAAGCCGCCGCCTGCGCCATGCTCTTCGCCACGCCCCTGGCGTTGGCCGCCGCCATGTACAGCGCC
This sequence comes from Pseudomyrmex concolor, assembly GCA_014839585.1. Classification (NCBI taxonomy): domain Eukaryota; kingdom Metazoa; phylum Arthropoda; class Insecta; order Hymenoptera; family Formicidae; genus Pseudomyrmex; species Pseudomyrmex concolor. The sequence continues at coordinate 1,543 of QVOB01023694.1, forward strand.
TGGTTCATGTCCGCCGGACTGCGCCGCTGGGTTAAGCCGGCGATGGAGATCATGGGTGCGGTACCGAGCGTGATCGTCGGTGTGATAGCCGGCCTGTGGCTCGTGCCGCATTTGGCTGCTGCGCTCGGCGGCATCGTGCTGTTGCCGGTGCTGCTGCCGCTGCTTATTCTTGCCGTGGCGTATCTGGCCGGCCGCCTACCGCCGCGCTGGCGCCGCCGTTGGCCTGCCGGGTTGGAATGTCTATGCTTGTTGCCGCTTGTCGCGCTCGTCTTGTGGGGATGTTTTACCCTCGCGCCGCCGCTCGAGCGCTTGCTGTTCGGTATGCCGCTCTCGCAGGCTTTAGGTGACAACTACAACCCGCTCAATGCGCTGGTGGTGGGGATCGCGATGGGCTTCGCGCTCATTCCGTTACTGTTCACCCTCGCCGAAGAAGCTCTGTTCGGTGTACCGACGCGCCTGATCCAGGGGTCGCTGGCGCTGGGCGCGACCCCCTGGCAGACCCTGATGGGGGTAACGCTGCCGGCGGCCAGCGCCGGTTTGGTGTCGGCCCTTATGCTGACACTCGGCCGGGCCATGGGCGAGACGATGATCGTGCTAATGGTCAGCGGCAATCTGCCGCGCGTCGATGGCAGCGTTTTGCAGGGCTTACGCGCGCTGGCGGCCAATATCGCCATTGAGATCCCTGAAGCGTTGCGGAGTTCGGAGCATTACCGGGTACTGTTTCTCAGTGCGCTGCTGTTGCTGGTATTTACCTTCATTATCAACAGCGTAGCGGAACTGTTGCGTTTGCGTCTGCGGCACCGCTATCGTCAGCCTGACGGGGGGCCTTATGAAAGCATGGTGGCGCTCGGGTCGGCCGTGGGTATGGTTGACCGCCGGCGCGGTGAGCCTGAGTCTACTGGCGCTGTTGGTGAGTCAATCGCTGCAACTGCTCTGGCCGCAGCCGATTTACCGCTTTGCACTCTCAGGCTCTCCCGGCGTGCTGCTGGGCGTACGCGCTGAGGTACAGCGGCCGCCTGCGCCGGCGGCGGGCGAGATCTGGTTCATCAATACCGGTAATCGGCCGCAGGATCGTTATCGGGTACCGGCAGCTGAGGTTCGCTCCAGCCGGTTACCGGCCGATGTGCGGTGGTGCAGCGCCGTAGCGGCGTACAGCTTTATGGATATCTTGCCGGAATGCGCGAGGACGGACAGCCGCTAACCGCCGCAGCGATGCCCGCTGCGCTGGATCAACGGCTGCGGTTAACCGCCACGCAGCGCCGTCTGGCGGCGCAGGTAGAACAGCAGCGAAACGTGGTGCGGGTGAAACGGGCGCAGCAGCTTCAGCAGGAGCAACAACGCATGCTGCATCATCAGGGAGCGCTCACCGAGCAGCAACAGGCCGCCCAGCGTGCGGCGCTAAACGAACTGCAGACGGCCTATGACGATTTGAGCGAACAACTGGCCGGTATTGAGCGTGAGCGGGGACGCGTACAGCTGATCCTCGCCGATGCGCAAGGCCAGCGCCAGATCATTGCGCTAAGCGATATCGACAGCCTGTGGTATCCCAACGCGATGAACCTGGGGCAAAAACTGCGCCATCTGGCTGCGCAAACCTGGCGTTTCGTCAGCCTTGATGACCCCGCTCGCGAGGGTAATGGCGTTTTTCCGGCGATTGTCGGCACGCTGTTGCTGGTGATGCTAATGTCGGTGCTGGTCATGCCGCTTGGGGTGATGGCGGCCATTTATCTGCATGAATATGCAGGACGAAACGGTTTGACCCGGCTTATTCGTATCGCGGTGGGCAACCTCGCCGGCGTGCCGTCGATTGTCTACGGCATTTTCGGCCTGGGATTCTTCGTCTATGCGGTCGGCGGCTCGCTGGATAAACTGTTTTATGCCGAGGCGTTACCGGCCCCGACATTCGGTACGCCCGGATTATTGTGGGCTGCCTTGACGCTGGCGCTATTGACCCTGCCGGTGGTGATTATTGCTACCGAGGAAGGGCTGGCGCGTATTCCGCCTTCCCTACGCCAGGGATCTCTGGCGCTCGGCGCAACCCAGGCGGAAACGTTATGGCGGGTAGTATTGCCGGGCGCGGCGCCGGCGATAATGACCGGCCTTATTCTGGCGGTGGCGCGTGCGGCGGGGGAAACCGCACCGCTAATGTTGGTCGGGGTCATCAAATCGGCGCCGAAGCTGCCGCTCGACGGCGAGTTTCCTTTTCTTCACCCCGAAAGGCAATTTATGCATCTCGGTTATCAGATCTACGATTTAGCGTTCCAAAGTCAGGACGGTGATGCGGTTCAGCCGCTGGCGTTCGCCACCGCGCTGTTATTGGTTGTCATTGTTGTGGGGTTGAACCTGGCCGCGATCGGTCTGCGCCACCGGCTGCGTGAAAAATACCGCGCGTTAACGTTATGATGGAGAATAGGCCGTTATGTCGCTAGTCCTCTCTTTATTCTCGAACGGCGCGATCGCCGCGCCAGACGGGGTGTCGCCATCGGCGCTGGCGCTGGAAACCGAACACCTGCGGGTGCGTTACGGCGATCGTCTGGTGCTGGACGATATCTCACTGCCCATTGCCAAAGGGCAAATTACCGCCTTGATCGGCCCTTCCGGGTGCGGTAAATCGACGCTGCTGCGCTGCTTTAACCGCATGAATGACCTGAGCGACGATTGCCAGATTAGCGGCGCGGTGCGTTTGCAAGGGCAGGACATTTATGATGCAGGTCAGGAGGTGGTGGCGCTGCGCCGGCGGGTGGGAATGGTTTTTCAGCGGCCCAACCCGTTTCCCAAATCCATTTATGACAATGTCGTCTACGGCCTGCGGCTTTTGGGTATCGGCGAACGCAGGCTGCTGGACGACGCCGCGGAGCGAGCGCTGCGCGCGGCGGCGCTATGGCATGAAGTCAAAGACCGCCTGCGGGATAACGCCTTCAAACTGTCCACCGGCCAGCAGCAGAGGCTGGTGATTGCCCGCGCTATCGCCATCGAGCCGGAAGTGTTACTGCTCGATGAGCCGACCTCGGCGCTGGATCCTATTTTCACCTTGACCATCGAAGAGCTGATGATCTCGCTCAAAGCCCATTTCACCCTGGTTCTGGTGACGCATAACATGCAACAGGCGGCGCGTGTTTCCGACTATACCGCCTTTTTGCATCAGGGCAAGCTGGTGGAATATGCCGCCACCGACCGGCTGTTTACCGCCCCGGCGCAGCGCAAAACCGAGGAATATATCACCGGCCGGCTGCGCTAGCGGTCGCGGTTGTCTGTCGGTCGGGTTCAATTGCTGCATCATGGCCTGACGACAATAGAACTCAGCCTCTTACCTTTCAATGTGTATCAGAAATACCTGAGTGGGAAAGTGAACGACTTTATTGCATGAGAGGCTGTTTTGTTAAACGGCCAGCGTTTATCCGGCATGATGAGCGTTCTCTGGCCAGTCACGAGGAAGTAGAGAAGACATCAGCGCGCTCGTCCACTGCTCAATAGAGCGTGCTCATCCACTGCTCAATAGCTTGAACGCCACAGGCGGTGCAAGCTTTGTTTTTCACCTTTGACTGTTTAAGTTTACGGCAATATGTTTAAACCTGATTCGCAAATCCGCAAGATAATATCGAAAGTGATACAGTGATCGTGATTATTATCATCAAGCAAAAACCACGAGTAAAGGAAAGTACTCCCACCGCAAAACGCATTATGCTTATGTCATAGACTCGTCTGCCCGTCGTAATTTCCGGCTGACCGGATAACGGGGACAAGATTTTGTCAATTCCAGAAAAACATCTTGGCTTTAGGCGAGCTCACGACTGGCAATATGACTCAGGAGGTATCCATCCTGACTGTAGAAGGGGCGTTTTGCGGAGCGAGGTGTAGGCTTACGATGAATGACACCGGGGCGCCGACGTGTATCATCCCATGAGATTAACACCGCCCCCGCTCCCCCGAAGGCGAGCGGTGTTAACTTAATCCGCGGCGTAACCGGCGGCCGGTAGGGGCGCGCCGTCCAGCCAGGCGACGTTATCGCGCAGCGACAACCGGCCCGTTAGCAGCCAATTAATGACCAGCGGATAGATGGCGTGCTCCTGGGTTTTCACCCGTTGCGCCAGTATCTGCTCATCATCTTGCGCAAAAATGGGTACCCGCGCCTGTAAAATCACCGGGCCGCCATCCAGCTCGTCGGTGACGAAATGCACCGAGGTGCCGTGCTCGGTATCGCCGTTGGCGAGCGCCTGGCGATGGGTATGTAATCCAGGATAGCGCGGCAACAGCGAGGGATGTACGTTGAGCATGCGGCCGGCATAGCGCTCGACAAAGGCCGAGGTCAGAATGCGCATAAAGCCTGCGAGGACGATAACCGCCGGTGAGTAGCGGTCGATAAGGGCGGCGAGCGCCCGATCATAGTCCTCACGGCTGGCGAAATCCGCCGGGTTAAGCGTCTTGGCCTCGATCCCGGCGGCCGTGGCGCGCATAAGCCCGTAGGCGTCGGCGCGATGACTGATGACCGCGGCGATCCGCGCCGCGATCTTGCCCTGCTGGCAGGCATCAATGAGTGCCTGCAGGTTGCTGCCTTCGCCTGAAATCAGCACGACCAGGTGTTTCATCAGCGGATAATCACCTGATGCTCGCCGTCGGCGGGCTGAATTTGGCCGAGCACCCAGGCGGTTTCGCCCAGATCGGCCAGGATAGCCAGAGCTTTGACGGCGCTGTCCGCGGGCACGGCAATGACCATGCCGACGCCACAGTTAAAGGTGCGGTACATTTCGTGGCGGCTAACATTGCCGGCCTGCTGTAGCCAGCGGAAAACCGCCGGCCATTGCCAACTGTTTTCATCAATCACTGCCTGGGTACCGGCCGGCAGAACGCGCGGGATGTTTTCCCAGAAGCCGCCGCCGGTCAAATGCGCGATGGCATGTACCTCGGTCTGCTCGATAAGGGAAAGCAGCGCCTTGACGTAAATGCGCGTCGGCGCCAACAGATGGTCCGCCAGCGATTTGCCTTCTACCTGCGTCTGTTCGGGGTCGGTCTGGCTGAAGGACAAAATTTTGCGTACCAGCGAGTAACCGTTGGAATGAGGGCCGCTTGAGGCCAGCGCCAGCAGGGTATCGCCGGCCTGCACCTTGCTGCCGTCGATGATGTCCGCTTTTTCCACTACGCCGACGCAGAAGCCGGCGACATCGTAATCCTCGCCGTGGTACATGCCGGGCATTTCCGCCGTTTCGCCGCCGACCAGCGCGCAGCCGGATTGCTTACAGCCCTCGGCGATGCCGGTTATCACTGCGGCCGCGGTATCCACGTCCAGTTTTCCGGTGGCATAATAGTCGAGGAAAAACAGCGGCTCGGAGCCCTGAACCACCAGGTCGTTCACGCACATTGCCACCAAATCGATGCCGATAGTATCGTGGCGTTTCGAATCCATGGCCAGACGCAGTTTGGTCCCGACGCCGTCGGTGCCTGAAACCAGAATCGGCTCGCGATACTTCTGCGGCAGCGCGCACAGGGCGCCGAAGCCGCCCAGCCCGCCCATTACTTCCGGGCGTTTGGTCTGTTTCACAACACCTTTGATACGGTCTACCAATGCGTTGCCGGCATCGATATCCACACCTGCGTCTTTGTAACTGAGAGAGGTTTTGTCGGTCACTGCAAGATCTCCACGGAGATAACCTGTTGCTTAAAATGGGGTGCCGCCAATTCTAACAGCGTGGGCAATCGTTTGCGAGAGCTGTTGCATTCGCGCCGGCCTTTTTGTTGACTATAGTAATTCCATTAAAGCCTTGATCAGGATCAGGCAAATTCGTATGGCGCGGCGGGGAAAAGGGGTTATAATCTCGCGATTTTTTTTGACCGTTCAGTGCTCTAGGGGATAGATAACATGAAGATCGTTGAGGTTAAACACCCGCTGGTGAAACACAAGCTGGGGTTGATGCGCGCTCACGATATTAGTACCAAACGCTTTCGCGAACTGGCGTCGGAAGTGGGTAGCCTGTTGACCCATGTCGCGACCGCCGATATGGAAACCGAAAAGGTCACTATCGAGGGCTGGTGCGGGCCGGTTGAAATCGATCAAATCAAAGGAAAAAAAATTACCGTTGTACCGATTCTGCGCGCCGGGCTCGGCATGATGGACGGCGTTTTGGAAAATCTGCCCAGCGCGCGTATCAGCGTGGTCGGCGTTTACCGTGATGAAAACACCCTGACGCCGGTACCTTATTTTCATAAGCTGGTGTCGAGTATCGATGAGCGCATGGCGCTGGTGGTGGATCCGATGCTGGCGACCGGCGGCTCGATGATCGCCACTATCGATTTATTGAAAAAGGCCGTCTGCCCCTGTATCAAGGTATTGGTGCTGGTGGCGGCGCCTGAAGGCATCGCGGCGCTGGAAAAGGCGCATCCCGACGTGGAACTTTACACCGCGGCTATCGATAAGGGACTTGACGAGAAAGGTTATATCATGCCGGGCCTGGGTGACGCGGGCGACAAAATCTTTGGTACCAAATAACCCTGAACCGGCCATTGAGTCGGTTTTTTTTGACCCTGAATTCTGAGGAAAGTCACCATGACCCGTCGCGCCATCGGGGTGTCGGAACGCCCGCCGTTGTTGAAAACCATCCCGCTGAGTCTGCAGCACCTGTTCGCCATGTTTGGCGCGACGGTGCTCGTGCCGATTTTATTCAAAATCAACCCCGGCACCGTCCTGCTGTTTAACGGCATCGGTACCTTGCTATATCTTTTCATTTGCAAGGGCAAAATTCCCGCCTATCTCGGCTCCAGCTTCGCCTTTATCTCGCCGGTATTGCTATTGTTGCCGCTGGGCTATGAGCTGGCGCTGGGGGGATTCATCGCCTGCGGCGCGCTGTTCTGCGTGGTAGGGGTTATCGTTAAGAAGGCCGGGATCGGTTGGATCAACGTCATCTTTCCTCCCGCCGCCATGGGGGCGATCGTGGCGGTTGTCGGTCTGGAGCTGGCCGGCGTCGCGGCCAATATGGCGGGCCTGCTGCCGACTGCCGATGCGCCGGTGAACGGCACCACTGTGGCCATTTCCATGGCGACCCTCGGCGTAACGGTGCTTGGCTCGGTGTTGTTCCGCGGTTTCCTGGCCATCATCCCCATCCTTATCGGGGTGCTGGTGGGCTATGCGCTGTCCGCCGTGCTCGGCATCGTGGATTTCGCGCAGGTGACCGCCGCGCCCTGGTTTGCCCTGCCGACGATTTACCATCCGCGCTTTGAGTGGATGGCCATCCTGACTATCCTGCCGGCGGCGCTGGTGGTGATAGCCGAGCATGTAGGGCATCTGGTGGTGACCGCCAATATCGTGCAGCGGGATTTATTACGTGATCCGGGCTTACACCGCTCGATGTTCGCCAACGGCGCGTCAACCCTGTTATCCGGCTTTTTCGGCTCGACGCCGAACACCACCTACGGGGAAAATATCGGCGTCATGGCGATAACCCGCGTTTACAGCACCTGGGTTATCGGCGGGGCGGCGATTCTGGCGATTGCACTGTCCTGCGTCGGCAAACTCGCGGCGGCGATTCAGGCAGTGCCGGTACTGGTAATGGGCGGCGTGTCGCTTCTGTTGTACGGCGTCATAGCCGTGTCCGGGATCCGGGTGCTTATCGAGTCGAAGGTGGATTATAACAAAGCGCAAAACCTGATTCTGACCTCGGTGATTCTGATTATCGGCGTCAGCGGCGCGAAAATTCATCTCGGCGCCGTCGAACTGAAGGGCATGGCGCTGGCGACCATGGTGGGTATCGCGCTGAGCCTGATATTCCGTGTTATCACGTTGCTGCGGGGCGAAGAGAAAATTCTGGAACCCGATGAAGGCACGCCCTCCTGATGGCCGCACCGCGCCGTCCTCGCGGCGCGGTAAAGTTATGGTAAACTGGAAAGGATCTTTGCCAGAACGCAAGAGGTACATCTGAACACGCCGGCGCAGCTTTCTTTACCGCTCTACTTACCCGATGACGAAACCTTCGCCAGCTTTTATCCCGGCGAAAATGGCGCGTTGCTGGCGGCGTTGCAGGCTATGCTGGACTGCGAACACGGCAGCTACCTTTATTTCTGGTCGCGTAAGGGCGGTGGCCGCAGCCATTTGCTGCATGCCGCCTGCGCGGCGCTATCGGCGCGCGCAAAGGCCGTAGGTTATGTGCCGCTGGACAAGCGCACCTGGTTTGTTCCGGAGGTGCTGGAGGGCATGGAGCAACTGGCGCTGGTGACGATCGATAATATCGAATGTATCGTCGGCGACCCGCCGTGGGAAATGGCTATTTTCAACCTCTATAACCGCATTCAGGAAACCGGGCGCACCCGGCTTATCATCAGCGGCAATTGCCCGCCCCGCCAATTGAATCTCAGCTTGCCGGATTTGGCCTCGCGCCTGGATTGGGGGCAAATTTATCGCCTGCAGCCGCTTTCCGACGAGGAAAAGGGCTATGCCTTGCAAATGCGGGCGAAACTGCGCGGCTTTGAATTGCCGGAGGACGTCAGCCGTTTCTTGCTGAAAAGATTGGAAAGGGATATGCGCACCTTGTCGGCGACGCTGGATCAGCTGGACCATGCCTCTATCCGCGCCCAGCGCAAACTGACCATTCCCTTCGTGAAAGCGATTCTGAACCTTTAAGGGGTACGCCTTAACCCTGTACTGGCAGGATGAGCGCTGCGCGCGGCTTACATTACCTATTCCGTGCAGGGCTGACGCTGAACTCTCCCTGCGTTACCGCCTGCTTGTTGCATCCTGCCTGTTGGCATTCTGCGCCCGGGATGGCCTGCCTGGTACCTTGCCCAGCGGTGCCATAAGGCGGGGGCCTGTATGGCGCCAGGCGCTGGCATGTCTCACCGTTCTTCCAAACCGGTGCGGGTGCTGGCCTCGAAAGTCTCTGCCAAGCGTTAGCGCGTGCCCTATCAGGTTGCCTGCGGCGTAACTATCATCGGCGCGCGCCTTTGTCATACTGCGCGAAGCGCAACTGCAACTGCCTGAGCTGATCGATACGCGCGTCATAGCGCGCCTGCTGCAGACTGCCCAGTTTCACCCGGCTACTGGCTTCGCTTAACGCCCGCACCGCCTGGTCCAACTGTCCCATCAGCGCCAGCCGCTCGGCGCGCGCCGCCAGTTCTTGATCGCCCAGACCCTGACCGGCGCACGCCTGGGCCAGTAAATCCCAGCCATTGGTGTCGTCGGGATGGGAAAAGGTATAGCGATTGAGGATCCGCACGGTATCGCTATAGCGATGCCCCTCGACGTAAGCATTGGCGAGGTTGAGCAGTAGCACCGGGTTGGCATCGCACTCATTGCCGCGTACCAGTGCTTCCAGGCGGCTGATGGCCTGCGGAGCCTGTTTCAGCGCCAGATCGATATCGGTCATCAAATCCACCAGCCAGATGTTGGACGGTTGCCGGGTAAGCAAAGGTTGCAGCGTACGTTTGGCGTCGTCGTATTTTTTTGCCTGATAAAACAAAATCGCCTGGCCGTACTGCGCGGCCAACTGCCGGCGGGCGTTGCCTTTTTTCCAGGTATCGAGCACATCATTGCGCAACAGATTGTCGCTGGAGCCGAACATTCCCAGGATGCGCGCCTTCGCCAGATAAAAGTCCTGGGAAGAGTCGATAACGATATGCTTCATCTGATTGGCGCGGTTGCGGGCATCCGCCAGCCGGCTTAGCGGCAAGGGGTGGGTTTGCAGCATTTCCGGCGGCGCGGTGGAATATCGGTTCTGATCCGCCAGTTTCTGCAAGAAGTTCGGCATCGCCTGGGGATCAAAACCGGACCGCTGTAACACCTGCAAACCGATGCGATCCGCCTCTTGCTCGTTGGCCTGGGTGAAACTGATGTTGCCCTGCGCGGCGCCGGCGATGGTGCCGGACAGCGCGGCCATGCCCAGCTGCGGATTGGCCATGGTGAGCAGAATGGAGCCCAGCGCGCCGACCCAGGTCAGCGGGGCGCTGCGGCGCTGATCTTCCATGGCGCGCGCCAGATGACGCTGGGTGACATGGGACAGTTCATGGGCCATGACCGACGCCAGTTCGCTTTCGTTGTCGGTATAGTTAAACAGCGCCGAATGCAGTACCACATTGCCGCCGAAAAAAGCAAACGCATTGAGTTCGTTGCTGCGCAACAGGAAAAAATGAAAGGGGGTACGTACCGAGTTGGCATGGGCCACCAGCGTCCCGCCCAGATGATTGATGTATTGATCAAGCAGTGGATCGTTGATAATCGGGGCACCGCCGCGCAGCTGGCGCACGAAGTAGTCCCCCATTTGCATCTCTTCGCCAATGCTTAGCGTACTGCCGGCGGTGGTCCCCATATCCGGCAAATTGTCCTGAATTTCGTCTGCGTGCGCCGGGAACGTGCCGGCCAACGCGGTCAGCAGCAGCGCGATAAGGCTTTTTTTCAAGCGAGTTACCATAGATGACCCATTTTGCCGGCGGCGGCCGGCCGTCATCCCGCGTCGCCGCCCGCACCGCCGTGAGGGCACGTCAATCTGCGCCGCGGGCTGCGTTCAAACGCTTTTCAGATAGGCCAGCACGATATCGTGGTGATTGCTGGTTTTGAAATCGTCGAACACTTTCTCGATGGTACCGTCGACACCCACCAGGAAACTGATGCGGTGAATGCCATCGTAGGTTTTGCCCATAAAACTCTTCTCGCCCCAGACGCCGAACTGGCCGGCAACCTGATGGTCCTCATCGGAGAGTAAGATGAAATTCAACAGCTCTTTTTCGGCGAAGCGGGACAGCTTTTCGGGTTTGTCGGTACTGATGCCCAGCACCTCCACCCCGGCTTTTTTCAGGTCGTCCATATTATCGCGCAACCCGCATGCTTGCGCGGTACAGCCTGGCGTCATCGCTTTGGGATAAAAGTAGACCAATACTCTTTGTCCCTGGAAGTCGGTAAGGCTGATGAGTTCACCGTCCTGATCGGGCAGGCTAAATTGTGGTGCTATATCACCGGCTTTCAGTGGCGTCATTGCAATACTCCGTCTCTTTCCTGGTGCTGTGGATGATTGATAACTCTAATACTGCCTTGCGCATGCAGTTCTGTACAGAGTTGATGAAACCTCTGTTCAATCAGAAGAACCTGACCTCCGGCCGGACCGTGTGCGGTCATCGAGAGCGTCAGCCGGGAGGGGGATTGCGCGCTCGCCGGCTGCGTTTTCGACGCCAGTTCGGCCAGCGTCATCTGATGGCTATCAAATAAATCGGTATAGCGCTCAATAAGATGGGGGGAGTCATCCACCTCCACCGTCACCCACACCGTCGTCGGATTTGCCGGCTGCTCTTGGGCCGTGGTGCGCTTCATCACAATCAATAAATCCAGTTCGGCGCCTTTCAGCGGCAGGGTGGACTCTATCTGGGCGATGGCGTTCCAGCCCCCTGAGAGCAGCATAATAAAGGTAAATTCCTCGCCTAGCATGGCGAGGCGGCTATCTTCTATGTTGCAGCCGCAGCTGCTGACGTGGCGGGTAATGGTATTGACAATACCAGGCCGGTCTGTGCCCAGCGCGGTGATAACCAGATAATGTTGCTGTAACGGTGGCAAAATGGCGCTTCCTGTCCGGCGGGTTGTGATTTATATGGTAACCCTAAAAAAAACCTGCTGCCAAGGGCTTACCGGGCCGATGTTTGCTTGCTTTTGGATAGGTGACAAAAGTACCATGAATAACCTGTTTGTGGAGGGATGGTCAATGTTTACGGGAAGCATAGTTGCACTGGTTACTCCTATGGACGAAAAGGGCTCCATCGACCGGGTCAGTCTGAAAAAATTAATCGATTATCATGTCGCCAGCGGTACCGCAGCGATCGTGGCCGTGGGAACGACCGGCGAAACGTCTACCCTGAGCCACGAAGAGCATGGCGATGTGGTGATGTGGACCCTTGAGCTCAGCGACGGGCGCGTTCCCGTTATCGCGGGCACCGGTGCCAACTCTACCTCCGAGGCCGTGTCGCTGACCCGCCGCTTTAACGACAGCGGCGTGGTGGGATGCCTCAGCGTTACGCCGTATTACAACCGGCCGAGTCAGGAAGGGTTGTTCCAGCATTTCAGGGCCATTGCCGAAAGCAGCGATTTGCCGCAGATCCTGTACAATGTGCCGGCGCGCACCGGCTGCGATATGCTGCCGCCTACCGTTGCCCGCCTGGCGGAAATCAAAAATATTATCGGTATTAAGGAAGCGACGGGGAACTTAAGCCGTGTCAGTCAGATCCAAGAGCTGGTCAATGACGATTTCCTGCTGCTGAGCGGCGACGACGCCAGCGCATTGGACTTCATGCAACTCGGCGGCAAAGGGGTGATTTCCGTGACGGCGAACGTTGCCGCGAAGGAGATGGCGCAGCTTTGCGCCCTGGCGGCCGACGGCAATTACGCCGATGCGCGCCGTCTTAATCAGCTCCTGATGCCGCTGCATCAGAAACTCTTTTTTGAACCTAGCCCCATACCGGTTAAATGGGCTTGTAAAGCATTGGGATTAATGGCGGCCGACACCCTGCGCCTGCCGATGACGCCCCTGACCGAGGCGGGCAGCCGCGTGGTAAGACAGGCGTTAACGGATGCGGGTTTGCTGTAACTCTTAGGGAGATTTAATGGCTTATTCAATGCAAAAGTCGCAGGTAGCGAAAGTGGTCGGCGTCTCGCTTATCATGCTGCTCGCGGCCTGTACCAGCGATCAGCGCTATAAAAGTCAGGTAAACGGAAACGAAGAGTACCTGAAAGCGCCTCCGCTGCGCGCGCTTAGCAGCCCTTCCGGTATGATTTTGCCCCTGCAGAACGGCGACTATGAGATTCCCGCTGTCCCGCGCAACGGCGCCGTGGGCAAAGGGCTGGATATTCGGCCCCCTGCGCAGCCGCTGGCGCTGCTGAACGGTTCCCGTTCACAATATTCCGGCAATAGCGCCGTTATTCAGCTGGAAAACAGCGCCCAGGGTCGTGATCTGTGGTCGCAGGTCGCGGCGGTGGTACAAAGCAAAGGCTATCCGATTGCCTCACGGCAGGACGCGCAGCAGAGCCTGAATACGGATTGGATCGCCTGGACCCGTGCTGATGAAGATGAACAGTACAGCGGCCGCTATCAGATAAGCCTGGCGACCCAGGGCTATCAAACCTCGCTCCAGGTAACGTCCCTTGGCCTGCAGCAGCAGGGTAAACCCGTTACCAATCCTGCGCTGGTACAGCGCTATACCGTTGAGATGCTTAATAGCGTCGCGAGCGGGCTGCAGCAGCTTAACGATGATCGCGCCAACCGTATCGCCCAGGGCGAAACCGCCGATCTGAGCGTACAAAGCGGCGCTGACGAAAGCGGACTGCCGCTGCTGGTGGTGCGCTCGTCGTACAATACCGTATGGACGCATCTGCCGTCGGCGTTGTCGCGCATCGGCATGAAGGTGAAGGATAGCAGCCGTCCGCTGGGTACCGTTTCGGTCACCTATGACGCACCGGGCAGCGGCACCTGGGACGATTTGGGCGCCAAAGACCCTGATTTGCGCAATGGCGACTATAAACTGCAGGTCGGCGACCTTGGCAACCGCAGCACGCTGCAGTTCACCGATCCGAAAGGGCATACCCTGACCCAATCGCAAAATGACGCGCTGGTGGCGGTATTCCAGGCGGCATTCAGCCGGTCAACATCCCGTTAAATCAATAGGGGGCTTCGGCCCCCTTTTTTACCTGTATCAAAGCGTTATTTGCCACTGGAGTATGTAAAGATGCAAAAGTTAGCTGAGTTGTATCGCGGAAAAGCGAAAACGGTCTATACCACCGAGGATCCGGATTTGCTGATCCTGACGTTCCGCAACGATACGTCAGCACTGGACGGTCAGCGTATCGAGCAATTCGATCGCAAAGGCATGATTAACAATAAGTTTAATTACTTTATCATGACCAAGTTAGCCGAGGCCGGCATTCCAACCCAGATCGTGCGCCTGCTTTCCGATAACGAAGTGCTGGTGAAAAAACTGGCGATGGTGCCCGTGGAATGCGTGGTGCGCAACCGCGCGGCCGGCTCGCTGGTAAAACGTTTAGGCGTAGAGGAAGGCCTGGTCCTGAATCCGCCACTGTTCGATCTGTTTTTGAAAAACGACGCCATGCACGATCCGATGATCAACGAGTCCTACTGCACCACCTTCGGCTGGGTCAGTGAACCCCATCTGGCGCGGATGAAGCAGTTGACCTATCAGGTTAATGACGTGCTCAGCAAGATTTTCGACGATGCCGGGCTGATTCTGGTGGACTTCAAGCTGGAATTTGGTCTGTTTAACGGCGAGATTGTGCTGGGGGATGAATTTTCCCCGGACGGAAGCCGTCTGTGGGATAAAACCACCCTCGATAAAATGGATAAAGACCGGTTCCGCCAGAGCCTGGGTAGCGTTATCGAAGCCTATGAAGAAGTCGCCAAGCGTATCGGCGTCACGTTGGACTAACTGCGCAATCGTTTACCTGGGCGGCAGTGCCGCTGCCTGTCCAGGGTTATATGCTATCCTCATTATTAAATGAATAACATTTAACTGGGGATGACGATGCGTTGGCAAGGCGGTCGCGAAAGTAATAATGTGGAAGACAGGCGCGGACAGTCATCCGGTCTGAGGGGGCGGTGGTTTCCGGCTGCCGATTCGCGGTAAAGGCGGCATCGTGGTGGTGGTGGCGGGCTATTATGGCGTCGATCTCACGCCGCTGCTTACCGGCGGCCAGTCGGGTTCGCAGGTGAGCCAGCAAACCCGCATCAGTCCCAACGACGACGAGGCGGCCAAGTTTACCGCGGTGATCCTCGGTTATACCGAAGATACCTGGCAGCAGATTTTCCAGCAGATGGGCAAAACCTATCAGCCGCCAAAGCTGGTCATGTATCGCGGTGCGACGCATACCGGTTGCGGTACCGGTCAATCGGTCATGGGGCCGTTCTATTGCCCGGCGGACAGTACGGTATATATCGATTTATCTTTTTACGACGACATGAAAAATCAGCTCGGTGCCGGCGGCGATTTCGCCCAAGGCTATGTGGTCGCTCACGAGATCGGTCATCACGTGCAAAAACTGCTCGGGATTGAAAGCCGGGTTCGCCAGCAGCAGCAGGGCGCGTCGGAAAAAACGGTAAACCAGCTGTCGGTGAAGCTGGAACTGCAGGCGGACTGTTTCGCCGGCGTGTGGGGCCACAGCATGCAGCAGCAGCAAATCCTCGACGAGCAGGATCCGCAGGAAGCGCTGAATGCCGCACGGGCCATCGGCGACGATCGGTTGCAGCAGCGGGGATAGGGCAGGGTGGTGCCGGACAGTTTTACCCATGGCACTTCAGAGCAGCGCTATCATTGGTTTAAACGCGGATTTGACAGTGGTGATATTCATCAGTGTGATACTTTTGCCGGTGGTTAAGATATTTTTCAGGGACAGTGTATGAATTTTTCCAATCCGACGCTGCTGATCCTGCTGGGTCTGGCGGCGCTCGGTATTATCAGCCACAACAATACCGTGACCGTGGCAATCCTGGTGTTATTGATTATCCGCCTTACGCCGATGGAACAGTATTTTCCCTGGGTGGAGAAACAGGGATTAACCATTGGCATTATCGTCCTTACCATCGGCGTACTGGCGCCTATCGCCAGCGGTACGCTGTCGGCGTCTACCGTGCTTCACTCCTTTTTGCACTGGAAATCGCTGCTGGCGATAGTGATTGGCGTGGCAGTTTCATGGCTGGGCGGCCGCGGCGTCTCGCTGATGTCCAGCCAGCCCTCCGTGGTCGCCGGACTGTTGGTAGGCACGGTGCTCGGGGTGGCATTGTTCCGCGGCGTGCCGGTGGGACCGCTCATTGCCGCAGGGCTGCTGTCGCTGCTCGTGGGCAAGACCTGAGGTGACTTCCCTGCCGCCGCCCTGGCTGGCCTGCCTTCGTGCAGAAACGGAGGTAATGAAACGAGCCGGCGTGCGGCGTTTGCTGGTGATTAGCGGCGCGTCTGACTGGTGCGCCCAACAGGCGGCGGCGCTTGGCGACGCCCTTGACGGCGGCTGGCTATGGGTGGGAGAGCAAAGCGAATGCGGTACCGGTAGCCGCCCGGCGGCGCTGAAAACCCTGCTCGGTCGTGAGTTCCTGCATGCGGTGTTCGATGCCCGTCAATCGCTGGCGGTGGATACGTTGGCGGCGCTGGCCGGTACGCTGGTGGCGGGCAGCTGGTTGGTGCTGTTGGTGCCGCCCTGGTCGCGTTGGCCCCGGTTGCCGGATGGCGATTCGCTACGCTGGAGTGAACAGCCGCAACCGATCGCCACGCCGCATTTCACCCGCTATTTTCGCGCTGCGCTGTCGGCGGATCCGGCGGTGGTGCTGCTGCGCCAGGATCGCGAGCCGCAGATAACGCCTCTGGCGTCCCGCCTGCCGTGGCATCCCCCCGTCCCCGGCCGACCAACCGCCGATCAGGGCCGGCTTTTGCGCCGGTTGGCGCAGGCAAAGCCCGGCATCTATGTGATGATTGCTCCGCGCGGCCGCGGCAAATCGGCTCTGGCCGGCATGTTCGCCCAGACGCTCGATGATGCCTGCTGTATTACCGCGCCCGCTAAAGCCGCCGTGGACATCTTGCGCCGCTTCGCGGGGCCGGACGCTCCCTTTTTCGCCCCCGATGCGCTCCTGGCCCGCTGCCGGGCGGGAATGAGAGCCCGCTGGCTGCTGGTGGATGAAGCCGCCGCGCTGCCCTTACCGCTGCTGCGTCAATTGATGGGGTATTTTTCCCATGTGCTGCTGACCACTACCGTCGCGGGGTATGAGGGCACCGGGCGCGGATTCCTGCTGAAGTTTTGCGAAACGCTACCGTGTTGGCACCCGCTGAGGCTGGATGAGCCGTTGCGCTGGGCGGCGAATGATCCGCTGGAGCGCTGGCTGGCCGAGACGCTCTTGCTGGAGGACGCCGATGTACTGGCCCTTGCCGGCAAAGGCGCGCCGCAGAATACGGATGCGGGCGCCGCAGGCGCAGGGCGATGGCGCATCGGTAAAGTCGGCGCCCAGACGTGGCGGTGCCAGCCCGCGGCGCGGCAGGCTTTTTATCAATTATTGCCCCGTGTCCATTACCGTACTTCCCCTATCGATCTGCGCCGATTGCTGGATGCACCCGGTATGTCCTTCTTTACCGCGCACCACCACCGCCAGCTCATGGTGGGCTTGTGGCTGGTAGAGGAAGGGGGGTTGACGTCACGCCTCGCGCACGACGTCTGGGCGGGCTACCGCCGGCCGCCGGGCAGTCTGGTCGCGCAATCGCTGGCGGCGCACGGGAGCGCCTGGCGGGCGCCGCGGCTGCGCTCCCGGCGAATCATCCGTATCGCCGTGGCGCCTACAGCGCGTCGCCGCGGTATCGGGCTGGCGCTGATTGCCAAGGCGGCAGAGCAGGCCGCCAGTGAGGGGCGCGATTTTCTGTCGGTCAGTTTTGGTTATACTGCCGCGCTGTGGCGTTTTTGGCAGCGGGCGGGCTTCCAGCTGGTGCGAATGGGGACACACCGCGAAGCCAGCAGCGGCCTGTACAGCGCCATGGCGCTGCTGCCCCTGAGCGACGCGGGGCGTAGACTGACGCTGCGGGCGGCGGACGGTTTCGAGCGCGATTGCCGGCTGGCGGCCGGCGAGCATCAAGATCTCAAGAGGGAAGACTGGTGGCGCTGCCTGGCGGGTTTTGCGTTCGCCCAGCGGCCGCCGGAAGCCTGCCGCAGCGCGCTGACCCGACTTATTAACCGCAGCGCGCTGCCGCTACCGGCGTTGCGCCTGTGGTTGACGCAGCCGATGCCGGACGCCACGCTGGCGGCACGGTTGGCGCTCAGCGGGAAAAAATCGCTCTGGCGGCGCTGGCGGCAGGAAACGGCGGCGGCAGATGCGCGCTTAACGCGCCGCTGGCAGCGGATTTGTCAGCAGCAGGCGCGCTAAAACCGAGGGCGCTATGGCTTTTTCGGCCAGTCGTCTTCCTCATCCCACTGCGCGTTATTGTCCCGATGCGGAGGCAGCTCGGGGCGATTTTTCAGATAGCTTATGGCATCCACCCGGCGTAACGCTTTCACACCGCCAATCAGCATGCCCGCCAGAACCAGCAGCACGACCCACCAATAATCCGCTAACCATCCCATAGACCTACTCCTTATCGATATTGTCAATGTAGCGCCGGAAGAGATACCCCAACTGCGGCGCCAGCCACGCGCTACCCGCCACCTCCTGGCCGCGCCAGGCTTGCAGCAGCACCGCGGGAGTCAGCGCCTGTGCGGCGCGGTCCGCCAGCGGTCGGTAGCTGATGTGCCAGGGCTCCACCGCCACACCGCCGCGATCGCGCGCGTAAAGCCGGAAAAAGCCGTAATCCCCCAAATGCCGATCCAGTCAGCGGGTGAGAGGGGCGAAATAACCGCCGGGCAAATACTCCTCGGGCGTCAACTGCATCTGTGCGCCGGGAGGCAGCAAATCGGGATCGTAAATATCCAGATCGGTACCCCAATGGTGGCGGCTGGCGCCAGGCAGCGCCGACCAGTGCAGGATTGCCTCACAGCGCGCTCCTGTCGCCAAAGTAAGAGCATCAAGAGGCCGGCTTTGTCGATCCAATAATGGCCGCTGACCGTGAAATTTGCCATTCCAGATGCCCATTTGGCGGTCAAATGGCGGTCAAAGTCACGAAAACTGCTGGCAGGGCGCAGAGAAAACCCCGCCTGGGCCGCCGCGTGCTGGAGTTGCACAAAGGTCGCCGCCGCTTCCGGCTGTAGCCGATGACCCGGTTCCAGGGGAATAACATGCCTGTCGGTGCGACCGGTAACCGTCAGGGCATCCATCATAGAATCAGCTGTTCCATGATGCGCTGGTACATCCGGCTCAGCAGTTGCAGATCGGCGGCGCTGACGCATTCGTTGACTTTATGAATGGTGGCGTTCACCGGGCCGAGTTCCACCACCTGCGCGCCCAGACGGGCGATAAAGCGTCCATCGGAAGTGCCGCCGGTGGTTTCCAGGCGCGGCGTGATCTCCTGATAATGCTCCACCGCCCGCACCGCCGCGTCTACCAGCTCACCACGCGCCGTCAGGAAGGGCTGGCCGGAAAGCGACCAATCAATGCGGTAGCGCAGCCCGTGATGCTGCAACAGCGCTTCTACTCGCTGGCGGATAATGACGTCGGTCAGCTCGGTGCTGAAACGGAAGTTGAATTGCACCAGCAGCTCGCCGGGAATGACATTGTTGCTGCCGGTACCGGCATGGATATTGGCAATCTGCATCGTGGTGGGCGGAAAAAAGGCGTTGCCCTCATCCCATTGGGTTTCCACCAATTCTTTCAGCGCTGCCATCGCGCGATGGACAGGATTTTCCGCCAGATGCGGGTAGGCGACGTGGCCCTGTACGCCCTGCACGACCAGATTGGCGGTCAGCGAGCCGCGTCGACCGTTTTTGACGATATCCCCAACCTGACGACTGCTGGACGGCTCGCCCACCAGGCAATAATCCAGCCGTTCCTGACGCGCCATCAGCGCGTCTACCACTTTGACGGTGCCGTTCTGAGCGTCGGCTTCCTCATCGGAGGTAATCAGGAAAGCCAGCCGGCCCTGATGCTGCGGATGCTGGGCGACAAAACGTTCGGCGGCGACGACCGTGGCGGCCAGCGAGCCTTTCATATCGGCCGCGCCGCGGCCGTAGAGCATGCCGTCGCAAAGCGTTGGCTCGAACGGCGGGTTATTCCAATGCTGAAGATCACCGGCCGGCACAACATCGGTATGGCCGGCGAAGGCCAGCGTGCGGCCCTGTCCGCGCCAGGCCCAAAAATTGAGCGTATCGCCAAACGGCATCTGTTCAATGGTGAAACCCAGCGCCTGCAGGCGAGCCGCAATGAGTGCCTGGCAGCCGGCGTCGTCGGGGCTGAGGGAGGGCCGTTTGATCAACTGTTGCGCGAGTTCTAGTACGGGACAAGACATCTTAAACCTCGCTGGCGATAAGGCCGTGGTACTCTTGCGGGGAAAACCCCAGCAGCAGACGGCCATCCGCGGCCTCAAGCAGGGGACGCTTGATAATCGCCGGCTGGCTGAGCATCAGCGCCGCCGCGCGCTGGGATTCGCTAAGTTTGCGCCAGGTGGTGCCGCGGGTGTTGAGCAGCGGCTGCCACCCCAACTGGTCGATAAAGCGCTGTAAAAGATCGGCGTCGAGGCCATCGCTGCGGTAATCATGAAACAGGGTAGGGCACCTGCTGATCGTCAAGCCAGCGGCGGGCCTTTTTGACCGTATCACAGTTTTTGATGCCGTAGAGTGTGACTCCGGGGTGCTGCAAATCGTTGGACATACCAAAAGCTACCTTAAGCGGGAAGGAAAGCGCCTGCCGGCTCTTTTTTCCGACCGGCCAGGTGAACGCACGCTCCCATGATGAGGGAAAAAGACTGCGGGATCCAGCGCCTTGGCAAGCTTGTGCGACGCCGATGCCAGCGGCGGATGCGCTCTTTGCACTGTGACCAGTAAAGATGGGCACGGTGGTACCATTCAGACGCAGCGTCGGTCGGCGCTTGTGCGGTGGTCGAAAGCGTGGAGGAGGACCAGGACACGCATTGCTGGTAAACCGAGTGATTCGGGGTTAGAGCCGCGATCCTCTAATGGCGCTAAACATAATGCGCAGGTGAAACAGATATTATTGATAATTAATTATGCGCCCGACTGCGGCCTCGCCAGGGGTATTATGTGACAACTCGGCATTAGACGTGTCATTACAATAGCACAATGTTAAAGCTGGCTTATGAATAATCGCTATGCTTAGCCCTGTTCCAGATCGGTAATGGCGATGTAATCCAGCAGATAATTGACTTTTCCGCCAACGCGGCAGCGCGCCATTGGGTGATCTGGCGTGCCGTACGGGTAACGTGGGTCATCTTTTCTTCTCGCCGGCCGCGGGCTGACGCGGAACGTAACAACGCCACACTGCTTGAGGTCGCCAAATCTCTCTTTGCCGAGCGCGGGGCAGGGGGCAGCCCGGAGCAGATCGCGCGCGGGGCAGGGGAGTATCGGAACGCTATACCGCCATTTTCCCACACGTGACGCCGTGATGCGCTGATGGTGGCGGTTTATCAGCAGGAGACCGATACGCTGGTTCGCGCGGCGTCAGACCTGGCGGCGACCTTGCCGCTGCTGGCTACGCTACAGGGTTAGACGCGGCTGTTTATTGATTTTCTCGAAACCAGGCAGACCATCGGGGACGTGCTCGACACCCTGATTGGCGGTCCCGAACCGCTTCACAACGCCACGCCGGCGCGGTTGTCGAATGTCGTCGCTATGCTTCAACCTGCCGGGCAAACAGGGGCGTAAAGCCGCGACGCCGCTTCAGTAGCGGCAGAGCAAACAAGTTAATTCGACAGGGTTATAATTGTTATTTAAATTAAAAGATATCTTATCAAATATATGCCGTCTATTTTACCTTTACCGAATAAAGGACCTGCGTGCCCGATTTCGGTGCCGCTTTATTTCCTCTTCTTCATTTTCTTCATTGCTCATTATATTTTTTGTGCGCTCAAGGGTGTTATTAGTATTGGGCGCTGGGTATAATGCCGCCAGGATTAAGATGAGGTGGCTATGTTAGATAAAGAATTAGGCAATTGGAAAGACTTCATAGAAGCCATGCTGCGCAACCAGCAGCAATCAGTACCGGTAAGCGCATAAAGTTTCGCGGTAACACTGAGCAGAAGGTGCAGACCAAGGCACGGTATTCGCGCCGCCGGTAGTTTTATTTTTTCGGGTGCTCAGCCCCGGCGTAGTTGCCCTTAATCTAAAAGGGTGCGCGGTTGTTTCTGCATTTTATTCCCCGTCTTATTCCCCGTCGTGCTCACGCCATCCTGCTGCTGCCGACATCCACGCAGCAAAGGTGCCGGAAATCCGGCACGATGCATCGGTTGGGAGAGGAAGATATCTTTTTCACCCGTGAACGCTCCCGGCTCTGACCGGGGCATCACGCCTCGGGCCCCGTCTTCTGCGTGTCGCTGACGGTTGTCGACACTGTCGGCGGCGTCCCGGGCGTCAGCGGGAAGCGCCGCCGGATCAGCACATAAAACAGCGGAATGGAAAAGATCGCCAGGAAGGTAGCGCTAAGCATACTGCCGATGGCGCCGGTACCCACTGCTGGCTGGCGGAGCCGGCGCCTTGACTGCTGGCCAGGCAGTACGCCGAAGACGAACGCCAGCGATGTCATCACTATCGGCCGTAACCGCATCCGCGCCGCCTCAAGTGTCGCCTCCATCAGCGCCGTGCCGCGCAGATGCAGCTCATTGGCGAATTCAACGATAAGAATCGCGTTCTTGGCCGACAGGCCAATGACCGTTAACAATCCCACCTGGAAATAAACGCCATTATCCAGGCCGCGGAACCAGGTAGCCAGCAGCGCCCCCAGCGCCCCCAGCGCCCCAAGCGGAACCACCAGCATGACCGAGAAAGGAATCGACCAACTCTCGTACAGGGCCGCCAGACAAAGGAATACTACCAGCAGCGAGATGGCATAGAGCGCGCGCGCCTGAGCGCCTGATAGCCGCTCCTGATAAGACATGGCGGTCCATTCCAGCCCGAGCACGCCCGGCAACTGGCGCACCAGCTTTTCCATCTCGTCCATCGTGGCGCCGCTGCTGACGCCCGGCGCCGCTTCGCCGACAATCTCAAGCGAGGAGTAGCCGTTATAGCGTTCCAATCGCGGTGCGCCATATTCCCAGCGCGAGCTGGCGAAGGCCGAGAAAGGAACCATGCTGCCGCTGCTGTTACGGACATACCAACGATAAATATCCTGCGGTAGCATGCGGTATTTGGCCGCCGCCTGGACGTACACGCGTTTGACCCGTCCGCGATCGAGAAAATCATTGACGTAGCTGGAGCCCCAGGCGGTTTGCAGCGTATTGTTGATATCAGCCACCGATACGCCGAGCGCCTGTGCTTTGCGCTGATCGATATCGATTTGCAACTGCGGACTGTCATCAAGGCCGTTATGCCGTACGCGGGTCAGCAACGGTGAATCCGTGGCGGCGGACAGCAGCTGATCCCGTGCCGCCATGAGCACATCGTGGCCGATACCGCTATGATCCTCCAGCATCAAATCAAAACCGGCGGCGTTGCCCAGCCCTGAAATGGCCGCCGGGTTATTGGCGAGGACTTTCGCCTCAGGGATCTTGTTAAAGGCCTTCGTGGCGCGTTCGATAATGGCAAAGGACGAGCGATCGTCGCTCGCGCGATCCTCCCAATTCTTCAGCCGGATGAACAGGCGTGCCACGTTCTGGCCGTTGCCGCCGGGACCAGCACCTACCGTGGAAAACACCGACAGCACATTGTCCTTTTCCTGGGTCATGAAGTATTTCTCGACCTTCTCCACCACTTTCAGCGTTTGTTGCTGCGTGGAGCCCACCGGCAATTGCACCTGCGCCATGAACACGCCGCGATCCTCATCGGGCAGGAACGAGGTCGGCAGATGGATAAACATCCACGCCACTACACCTATCAGCAACGCATACAGCAGCAGCCAGCGGGTGGCGCGCTGTATTACGCCTGCGACGCCGCGCTTGTAGCGCAAGGCGTTCTGATTAAAACAGCGGTTGAACCAGCCGAAAAAACCGCGCCGGCCGTGGTGTTGACCGGCGGCCAAGGGTTTGAGCAGCGTGGCGCATAGCGCGGGGGTCAGTATCATCGCCACCAAGACCGACAACACCATCGCCGCCACGATAGTCACGGAAAACTGGCGATATATTGCCCCTGTGGTGCCGCCGAAAAACGCCATCGGCACGAATACCGCGGATAACACCATGGCGATGCCGACCAGTGCGCCCTGGATCTGACCCATGGATTTGCGTGTCGCCTCACGTGGAGAAAGCCCTTCCTCGCTCATCACCCGTTCGACGTTTTCCACTACCACGATGGCGTCGTCCACCAGCAGACCGATGGCGAGCACCATTGCGAACATCGTGAGAGTGTTAATACTGAAATTGAACAGATAAAGCACCGCGAAGGTACCCAATAACACCACAGGCACGGAGATGGTGGGAATAAGCGTGGCGCGGAAGTTCTGTAAAAACAGATACATTACCAAAAACACCAGCACGATGGCTTCGCACAGGGTTTTCACCACATCGCGGATCGAGGCGCTGACGAACGGGGCGGTTTCGTAGGCGATTTTCGCCTCCAGCCCGAAAAAACGGCGCCAGTTCTGCGATTTTCTTTTTCACCGCCAGATTGGTTTCCAATTCATTGGCGCCGGAGGACAATTTGATGCCCATGCCCGACGCGGCCATGCCATTGTAGCGCGTCAAATAGTCATAGTTTTCCGACCCCAGCTCCACCGTGGCGACATCGCCCAGGGTGATATAGGAACCGTCCGGATTGACGCGCAATGTAATGGCGCGGAATTGATCCGGCGTTTCAAGCTGCGCCTGCGCATTGATGGTGGCGTTAAGGGCCTGGTTGTCCACCGCAGGGGTTCCGCCCAACTGGCCCACCGCCACCTGGCTGTTTTGCGCCTCAATGGCTGAAACCACGTCATCGGTCGTCAGGCCGTAGTTATTCATTTGATCGGGGTTAAGCCAGATGCGCATCGCATACTGCGAGCCGTAGGCGTCAATACTGCCGACGCCGCTTACCCGGTTTACCGGATCCTGTACATGGCTGACCACATAGTCAGCGATATCCTGTTTATCCATGGACCCGTCGGTAGACACGAAAGCCACCATCATCAAATTGGTGTCGCCGGTTTTGCTTACGGTCACGCCCTGGCTTTGCACCGCCTGGGGCAGACGGCGCTGCGCGGCCTGCAGTTGATTTTGCACCTGCTGCATTGCCTCGTTGGGATCGGTCCCGGCGAGAAAGGTCAGCGTGGTGGTGGCGCGGCCGGTATTGGTGCTTTGTGATGCCATGTACAACAGATTATCAAGGCCGGTCATGTTCTGTTCGATAATCTGGGTGACGGTATTTTCCAGCGTTTGTGCAGAGGCGCCGGGATAATTAGAGGAAATACGAATCGTCGGCGGCGCCAGCCGGGGATATTGCTCTATCGGCAGCGATATGATGGCCATCACGCCAGTCAGGCAGACAATAATTGCCAGTACCCAGGCAAAAATAGGGCGATCAACAAAAAAATTAGCCATCCAGTCATAACCTTAAGGCAATAGCTTATGTGGTCGGCGCTGCGCAACCCTGTCGCGCCGGTGCCCTGTACTTTACCCGTCCGCTACGGATAAAACGTGGAGAAATAAAGGAGATATTGTAAAAAACTGATCCCCGGACTGGCCTGACACCGCAAGGCGTATTAGGTTATGATCATTTTCACGCTATCCTCCTGAAACAACCATCGGAAAGATTATGTCTTTTAAGATTAAGATCATTGAAAATACGTTGTTATCTCAGCATTGGTTTGTTCTGCGTAAAATTGTTTACGATCTGGTAAAGAAGGACGGCGGCAGTCAGCGTCAGATGCGAGAAGTGTACGACCGCGGTAACGGCGCGACAATATTGCTTTATCACCGTGGGAAAAACAGCGTGGTGTTGATCCGTCAGTTCCGCATGCCGACCTATATCAACGGCAATGCCGACGGTATGTTGATAGAAACCTGTGCCGGATTGCTGGATGAGGATTCCCCTGAAGAGTGTATCAGGCGCGAAGCGATGGAAGAGACCGGATTTGCGATCGGCGCCGTGGAAAACTCTTTGCGGCTTATATGTCTCCCGGCGGCGTCACCGAGCTGGTGCGTTTCTTCGCCGCCGAATATGACCATACTTCGCGCCGCGGCGAAGGCGGCGGGGTCGAGGACGAAGTTATCGACGTCATGGAAATTTCGTTTCCACAAGCGCTGGCGATGGTGCGCGATGGTCGCATCTGCGACGGCAAAACCATCATGTTATTGCAACAGGCCCAGCTTCGCGGCTGGTTGTCGCCGGAGGACTAACCACCGCGCCGCAAACGCCGCAGGGATAAGGTTTTCCGGCGCAGGGCGGTCAACGTCAACGCGCGGAAGGGTTAGGGGATATTGTCTATCCCCGCTGCTGCTACGCCTGCGCTAGTGTATTTTCCGATAGCGTCGATCGCGATGCTCAAGGATCAAACGAACGATTTGATCATGCCCTTGCGATAAGGCACACATCGCTGGGGTTAAACCGGCATGATTTGTCTTATCGACGTCAATGTCTGCCGCCTGTAATAAACGCCGCGCCATCGCCGTCCTGCCATTGCAGGCCGCTAAATGCAAGGCGCTGTCTCCCGCCTTATTTAGCGCGTTTACTGCCTCACCGCCCTGTGCCACCAGATCGCTGACATAGGACAGGCGCCGATGCTGCACCGCCAGATGCAGCGCCGTGTTGCCCTGGTCGTTTTGTAGCGTCACGTCGGTTGCCGGATGAGCCAGGATATTGAGATGCAGTGCCGGATTTTTCTTTTTTATCGCCAACATCAGCGCCGTCATACCGTTCTGATCCTGGCGGTTCACATCGGTACGCAAGTCGTTGAGCAGTAGCGCCTGCCGATCCACTTTACCCTTATCGGTCGTGCACATCAGGAGCGTGACGCCGTCCCTATCGGCGCGATTAACGTCGATATCCTCCCGGCAAAGCAATGCGCCCATAGTGGCGATCCGGCCGGCATTGGCGGCCAGCCACAGTGCGGTCCGATTCTGATGGTTGACGCTATTGACATCGATTCCCGCCACGTTCAAAAGGGTCTGACACACCCTGGCGTCAACGTGGTGTACCGCATACATCAGCGGCGTCCAGCCGCCGTTATCCGCTTGATTGACGGCCTTCTTGCAGTAGGCTGCCATCGTTTCCAGCACGGCAAGATGGCCCGACATGGCGGCGAGATGCAGCAGCGTTTCCTTGTTTGGCGTGACCACCGACAGACTGGCGTTATGGGTGAGCAAAATATCGACCACCTCGGCGCGCCCGTTGCGCACGGCATGTTGCAACGCCGTAAAACCATGGGCATCTGGCGCGTCGATGGCGTGGTGAGAGCGCAGCCAGGCGTTAACGCAAGAGATGTCCCCCTGTTCTGCCGCTTCCGGCAGGGATAGCGGAAGGGGAGCCGGTGGGGTATGCCGCATGCCAGCGTACCCCGGGCGACAACGTGACGTCTCGTACAGAGGCGGCGTAATCGGCAAGGGCCGCCACATTTCCTCATTGTCGCGCAGGGCACAGCGGCGTTTCTTGCGCGTCGTGGGGCGCTGGAGTTGCTGTTCGATGGGGGCCGGCCGGGGGGGCGATTGTAACACAGGCAGCCCGATACTGACGCAGGCCGGCTGCCGGGACGACGAGGGGCGAGTCCCCCACGGCGCTTCGCTTGGGAAGGGCCCAAGCACCGAAGGGTCGGGCAACGATGATGGCGCCGGCGCAGTTCGCAAGCCGCGTATGGCCCCTAAGCCCCGCGGGTAGCGCGTTTGGGGCATCGTGTGGGTGTCAGGGGCGGCTGTCACGGCGCAAAGTTGGTTCAGCAGCAAGACTCATTACGACTATGGGTATCGGCAGAGACGGAAGGGCGTTTGCCAGCCGTGTCCCCTGACAGGACGACGTTCGGCGGCAGTTTTTTTTGGCGGCGGGCGGTGGGCGGAGGTGATGTATGCCAATATGGTGGCGATAGGAAGATAATCCATTTAACATATATTCTCCTATTAACGTTCCATGTTATTTGCGTTGTGCCTATTCAGGTGGCGGTAAAGGTCCGGGCACTATATCCCAATTTTAATGCCCACTGATGCATTAACTTCTTTCTTATGGCTATCAGGGGATCGGCGAGAATAAATAATAATATTGTCCGCCAAAGATAATATTTCTGCTGACGCGGCCGAGTCATGACGGCGGGCAAACGTACGCGGTCCGTACCTGTCGCTCTCTCCACCCGTCCGGCCCTGGCCCTAAGGTATCTGCCATCGCTACCAAAGCATCTCAAAGCCGCGCCGGCAGAAATTTTTTTGCATTTTCATGCACGCGCAATAGGCATCGGGCGGTGGCAAATGACTATCTCGGCGCTTGCTTGATTTCCTGGAGAGAAATATACAGGCATGCCGCGATGGCTTATTATTTTTTCATAGTAGAATGGCATTTGTCGTTAATTATGTCTGAGGTTAATGCTAGCGCAAAGGCAAATAAATCATCGACCAGCTGATGCGTCTTTTAATGAGAAAAGCGGGCGCGATAACGATAATGCAGCTCTAATGGTAAATTATCTGTC
The DNA here is from genome assembly GCA_014839585.1 of Pseudomyrmex concolor. NCBI lineage: Eukaryota > Metazoa > Arthropoda > Insecta > Hymenoptera > Formicidae > Pseudomyrmex > Pseudomyrmex concolor. The sequence continues at coordinate 29,652 of QVOB01023694.1, forward strand.
CGGCGAAAGACGTGATTGACGTGGAACTGGCCTATCCATGGAACACGGCGGCGTACCGCTGTTTCTGGTCTGACGGCATCAGCGGTCACCGCACCGGTGCCGCGCCGGCGTCGTACCGATCAAGCCACTGCGCGATACGCGGATGTTGCCCGTGCTGCGCCAGGGTAAAGGCTGTACGGCCGGCGTTGTCCCTCTGGTGGATGTTGACCCCCGGCACCGACAACAGCTGTTGCACCGCCTCGGTATGTCCCCTTTCCACCGCCAGCGATAGGGCGCTCATCCCACTGATATTGCGCAGGTTCAGCGCGGTGCCGGGGTGCGTCAACAGTTCGGCTATCACCAAGGGGTGGTTGCCCTGCGCCGCTCGCATTAACGGCGTGAAGCCCAACTGATCCGCGCGATTGATTTCGATACCCGCCTGACCCAGCAATATCTGCACGGTCATCGCATTGCCGCGCTTCGCGCGTAGGCCAGCGCGGTGGCGCCGCGCCGATCTCGCCGGTTCACGTTGACGCCCGGCGCGCGCAGCAGATTGATGACATTCAGGGGAATATCGCTCTCGACCGCCCGCATCAGCGCGGTTTCGCCAAACGCGTCGGCGGTATCCAGGGCAATGCCGGGGGGCATTCAATAACCGCAGCAGACACAGCAACCGGTCCTGGCTGACGGCCAGGCTAAGCGCACTCTGGCCGCCGTCACGGGACGCATTGACGTCAAGAAGCGGATTTTTGAGCAGTTGATCTACCAACTCGGCATCGTTGATCTCCACCGCTCTCATCAGCGGCGTAAAGCCGGTAAGATCGGCATCATTGACGTTAGTATTCGGCAATTTCAACAAGCGTAGGGCGAGGTCGCGCCGTTCACACGACAGCGCCAGCGACAGGGCATTGAATCCCAGATGATTGCGCTGGTTATAGTCAATTCCCGGCGCCTTCAGCAGGGCCTCCACGCAGCGGCGATGATTGTTGCGGACCGCCAACAGCAGCGCACTGTCGCCGTCGTGACGCGGCGCATTGATGTTGCAACCGGGCGCGGAAGCGATGGCGTGCACGATACTGGCCTCGCCGTTCTCGGCGGCTATCATCAGCGCCGTCATACCTTGTTGATTGGCGAAATTGATAGCGATGCCCGGCTGCGCCAGCAACAGGCGAACCATTCCGCTTCGGCCGTGCTGTGCGGCCTGAATCAGCGGCGTATGCAGGTTCAGGTCGGAAAGATTGACTTTGATGCCCTTCGCCTGGAGCAGCGTTTGCAAAATTGCGGGATGATCCTCATTGGTCGCCCACAGCAGAGCGCTGGCGCCGGTGTAGTCCATCCGATTGACATCAATCGTCGGTGTGGCCAGCAACAGCCGTACCACTTCGTGATCATGACGAATCACGGCCATCATTAGCGGTGTCAGCCCTTCGTTATTGCCGTTATTAACCTCAATGCCCTGGGTGCGCAGTAGGGTGGGAAGTATGCCGGTACGTCCCCTGCGTACGGCAATGGCCAAGGCCGTATTGCCGGTGAGATCACGCAGATTAACATTGAGCCGCGATTGGCGCAGCAACGCATGCGCTATCTCGGCATGATTGAGTTCCAGCGCATACATCAGCGCCGTTTGACCCTGGTCGTCGGCGGCATTGATATTGACGTCGGTTAACTTCACCAGCATGCGTACCGCCTGTTTATGGCCTTGCATGCTGGCCTGAATCAGCGGTGTCACGCCATGTTCGTCGACGGTATTAATCTCGCGGTTCGGTATGGCGTTCAACGCCCGCAGAATGCCGACATTACCCTTGCCGGCAGCCCAGATGAGCGCGCTGGCTTCCTCGGTATCCTTAAGGTTAATGTCAATGTCCGGCACGGTCAGCAGTTGGTGAACATGGTCAAGATAGCCGTGCTGAACCGCGTTGAGCAAAGCGAAGTGCCCATTATGATTGACCGCATTGACATTGATGCCGGGCTGAGGCAATAGCGCGCTGAGCAGGGCGCTGTCGCGATGCCCCGCGGCGATAAGCGTGGCGGTATTGCCTCGGGGATCCGTGGCGCCGGGATCGACCCCGTTGACCGCCAGCAGAGCGCCAAGCAGATCGGCACGCCCTTCTTGCACCGCGAACAGCGGCAGACTGACGGCCTCCTCGAAACCGGCGATAGAGCCGCCGTGGGCGCTGAAAAATTGCACGGCCGGTACGTTGCCGGCGCGCGGCCGCCACTAGCTGCGCCGCCTGGCGTTGAGCGCTGAATTGCTTCAAGATGCGCCCCGCTTCCTGCCGGTAGCGTTCGCTGAGTTGTGCGACGGCGGCCAGGCTGGTGAGATCCAACTGACGAAGAATATTTTCGACCACTTCTCCCGGTAAATCATCAATGGTGTGTGCCTTATCTACCGCTTTGGCAGCCCACTTGCGCGCCGCCGCCTTGGAGCCT
>QVOB01023695.1:0-41174 GCA_014839585.1 Pseudomyrmex concolor
TAAAACTGCGTGTAAAAATGATGTAAAACTTCTAATTTTGTTACAAATTCGTGAGAAGTTTTTGCAAAGAAAAAGACATCAACTTAATTAATATTCTTTTTTTTGGTTTTTTTTTTACGTATTCAATCCTTCACTCGAATCATGAGCGATACAGAGCTGAAATGAATAGCTGCAACGTCGCGATGAATTGCTCGCGAAAAAATGGTTCGCACAATGTCACAACCCAAACATAGGCGTGTCGTCATCGTCGTTTGAACTTCGAAGCTGTTATATTGCTGTTTGTTTCCTTGTATAGTACACTGATGTGTGTGATATATATGTACGGATCAGATATCTTGAATTATCAAGTGCGAATTGTGACGTGAGACCAGTAGTAAATCATCATATTGCAGCAAATGATTGATGGACGGAAATTATTGCTCTGACAATTTCCACAAAAACATCTAACTTGTTCAATAATTGATGAAATTTCGTTCATTTTAGTCGCTTCTTTTTTATATTGCCGACAAATGATTTTTGTTTTTTTTTTTTTTAGCACATTGCACGACTTTGTCTAAAATAAAAAAATTTTTTTAAATATATGTGCAATCACCGAAGTATTTCGCAATATGAAATATTTGTTTTTCCTCAGCAAAACTTCTCGGTTGTCTTAGATAAAAAGAAGAAACGCGGACTGAAAATCGCCGCTGCGAGTTCTTCGCACAGCGAAAATATGAAACTCGAGCTTCGAACGAGTCGATTGCGTACACGCGCGCGCGATATAAGATTGATTTAATATTTGCCTCGGTTATCTCAGTGTCAACAGAATGTACGGGCTGACACTGTGCAGACGACACAGAGAAAACGGTTTACCACTCTCTGATAATAATATACGGTTTCCGATTTCACCTAGTCCGCTATACTCTCTTTGCAGTTCCTCTTCGGTTCTTTCGGTGCGTTCACCGTATTTCCGGTGCAATTCCGCGCTTCCTGCGCCAGCAACAACAATGCCCTTTCGAACAGTATCGGTATCTTCCTCGCTGCGCGCACGTTCGATTTCTCGAGCGTTTCCAAGCTGATCGAACAAACAAATCTAGAGGCTAAATCTAAAAAACGTTCGCTCGCGTTTCGCGATTTCTTCGTGTCGAAATTGAATTTTCTACAGTTCTTTGGAAAATAATAATCTCGAAGAGACGCGGAAACGTAACTTATTAGGATGCGATTAGATATAATATCTAAAAATATTAATTTAGAATATCCGCGATAGATATTCAATATTTACAAACTGAAACGCAGAGCGTAAAATTTTTTTTCTATCATTAAATCTCGAATTAAAATCGTTTTTAGCAGTTGTATTTTTATAATATTTTTCATCAACGAAGCATTTTGTTTATTCCCTGTCAATCCTTCTCATTAATCTAATCTCTAATTGTACAAGAGCACTCAATTCTTACAGATTTCAATAAGATAGAATCTCATTTTCGTTCATTGGCGCGAAAACACGGTGCGACATGGTGACGATGCTTAGTAGTCAAAAATTCGATCCCACTCTCGATGTTATAATCGCCACGTTTCCGCTGCGATTTCGCGCTTCCTGCATCGCATTGTTGCGACTCCGCGATTGACAAGCCGCTCTTTATAATCATTTTCATAAACCCGTTCTTCTTTTTTCTCTGTCTCTCTCTCTCTCTTTCTCTGAAAAAAAAAATAAGAAAAAAAAATCTTCATTCAGCTTCTTCTCTCGAAGCGAGATGAGTCGAGTGACATCATTAGTTTCTTTTTGTTGTTCCGTTAATTGGTTATTTCTGTCCCGACAGGTTTCTACGCCTATGTTGCCGCACATGTACATATATGTGTACTTAGCGCTTCTGCTACACATAAATAAGCCGACCGACATAATACACACATGCGATACGTGATAAGAGTCCTGTCAGTGGTCTTCGACCGGCAATCGAGTCAGTTGGGCACCACCGTTCGTCCGTGGTGTTCTACCTCGCGTGCGGCACTACTCTCTTTTCTCTTTCTCTCTCTCTCTCTCTCATCGGTTTAATAATATTCTCGCGATAAAAATCGATGTTCGAGTGTGTGAAAATTGTAACGCGAGCCGGAAGAACGCGCGAATAATTTGCTTGCGCGAAGATACGAGGTTGGCACACAGTATGGCACATGATCAGTATCACGCTAGCAAACGTACGTATACGAGGCGCGAACGCCTCGTTTTGTTTCTCGAAAAAAAAAAAATCTTATGTTACCCTATATATATATATATATTTTTTATTTGGTTATATAATTCACTTTGGTTACGCAAGTGTCTGATTATTGGATGCAATTAGACACGTTTGCGCGGTGTGTCGCACAAACATGCGCGGAGTATATCGAAGAAATGATTTTCTAATATCGCGCATTACTCTCTCTTTTCGCGGCTACCGCGTCTTATCTCCGCCCAGATAAGACGATAACATCGAACGGAAATTTTGATATATCGTTCGCGCCCGGTGATTGATCACTGCTGTCGAAGAATGTCGCGATTGCGATTTTTTAATTGTCTTACTCTCCAAGCTTTGTAGGAATTGAATCTCTTCTTTTTTCTTGTTCCTTTTCCACACAGATCTCGTGTAGAAAAACTCTGTGGAAATTGAACACCCTTATCTAAAACTGTGAATAGAAAAAAAACACACGTTTACGGGAAATTCCTTGTTAAGTTGGTTATTAAGCTGACTCTCGCGGATACGCATCTAATTCCCATGGGGTTAAGCGGCGTGTCCTGTTTTTCGGGACGCAAGTACCCGCTATCGATACATGTATATGTACGTGCGTATATGCGCGCATCTTTCTATTGTGCCGTGCGAAACGTATTTAAAAACTTATGTACAACAGACAGCGAGCGAGAGCGCGCACTTGTGTACAACGCGTCACGCTCGAGGAATTCGCGCTAAGTACGTGTGTTACAGCTGCGATACATATAGTCTCTATGTTGCCGTTAGGAAACATTCCGACACAGGTACACACCGACGACCGTTCGCTCGAGTGCTCTAATCAAATCGGCCAAGATGTTACTTATGTCATTGCTCCCTCTCTCTTCATCGCGCAAGTTTCCCTCTTGGTCGCGCTCTCGGGCTTGAATTAAAAGAGAGGCGCGGCACAAATCATCCCTGCAATCTGAACAATTATCCCACAAAGTTGCGAGCAATATTCCCGAAAAATTGTTGCAACGTGTGACGACGCGTGTCCGATTCCAACATATATTTCCGCCAAATGCAAATATCCACCTTTGTACTATTAAGTTTAGGTGTAGAATGTGTTATCAAAGAATACATACGCAATATTTCTGACGTATTATATACATCATATATACAATATATATATTTCTGAAGTATTACATATGTTACAATTACGAATATTTCTACGACATTCCTGCAATATTTGTCATATGTAAGTAATATCGCAATATTCCCTTAATCACACGCGAGTACATAGTAAAAGGGGTTGAAAAGGGATTTGCTCGACGAGGCTGAGACAGCTTCAAATCCACGTCTAGCGGTTAAGTCGTGCGAAAAACGGAAATGCGGACACGTGCAAAAGTGCGCGCTAACTATCGCGTGCGCGCAGCTGTCATAATTGACTCTTCAAAGTCGCACGTGCTTTTTTTTTTCCTTTCTTCACGCGCCCTTTTCTCTCGCTCTGTCGCCGGTCCAATTTACGCTTTACGTGCTGGCGCACCCATTTAAACGGGTCGGAGAAAAATTTTACGACAGCGGCGTCTATATATGTGGATATTAGTCGGAATGACAATGAGCGAGGACAATAATCTCGCAAAGTCACGCGTTGCCCGGCAAGAAACGGGTCCGTTCCGTCTCGAACGCGCACGCACGACCATCGTTCGTGTTCGTGCAATTGCTTTTATTATCGAGATTGTTACGCATGAAATGCGAGTTCGCATCAACACGCTCCCGCGTAACTTCGAAGAAAATTAAATATAAGGTAACTGTACTCCACGTACTCGAACTGTTACTGTGCGGATATGTTTGATGCGTGTTTTTATTTTTCTCTTTACAAAACAAAGCTGTACTGTTTTAGCTAAATATGTGTTCGACAATTAATTGAGAAGTGACATTTCTCGAATCGTTAATTTATTTTTATTCGGAGAATTAAAATTTAATTTCTATTAAATACCACCTGACGTAATCAATATTTTAAAGATACTAAGTATTTTTTTTTTTTTTGTGTGTTTCGTTATCAAGAGTTTAATTTAAGTTTTACATCAAAGTCGACATTTTTGTGTTTACGCGATTTCGATTACTTTAATTCGCGTATAATCACACCGTGCGAATTTTCTAATTCGAAACTAATGTCACGATTTCGATTGTCGTTCTCGAATCTCGTATGCGCGCGAGTTTCGATTCTTCTTTCTTATCTGCTTCTGTGCCGCGGATCGCTTCTCGTAATGTTATCACACTTCGTTCCGAGAAGAATGTCCATTTATTTTCCAGAGCGGGGAAGTGTTGATGTGTATATGCACATCTCTCTCATTCTGAATATCGTTCACTCTCTTTTCTAGCGTTCTTCAATTCTTCTTATTTCAGCCTCATCTCGATACGTGCGCTTTATGTTTTTTCTTGTATTGTTCAAACAATTGCTTTAAAATATTTTTGCTACAATGGTTTGATGAATAACCAAGGTTAAGAAAACGTTTGAAACATCAAGACAAGATGAACCAATGTCCAACACAATAGTTTACAAGAAGACGTCTGTCACTCGAATGGAATGTGGAATCTATTAACGATTATTATCTTTTATGTAACTTTTTTTCCTGTTAAAGATCACTTGCACAAGATCTATAAAAATTGCGACCTCTCTTAAAATGCAGTACAAACGACGTAAATATAATATTTGCATGTAAAAGCACCACGTCGCAATTCTAATTTGCATCCTTGTCGCGTTTCTGCATAATTAAAGTTTGTATAAATCGTCGCAAACGTCGCTATTTTTTGAAGTCATCTCGAGTTTTCGACAATAAAGTGCTTATAAAAATACTACTTTCTCTCTCTCTCTCTCTCTCTCTCTCTCTCTCTCTCTCTCGGGTTATAACAAAACGTATATTTTATTTATAAATATTTATTTCTAGAATATACAAATACATATTCAATTTTGACTCGAGAGAGAGTCTCGCAAGATCTTGAATATTCTATCCCTTACACATGTGTTTGATTTCGTCGTGGTTTATCCCCCAGCCGGTTCTGGTTTCCGTTTAGCGATTGTTTGCGTTTGTGAGACTTTCACGCGGGGTCTGCTGCGTGAAAACGAAAACAAAAACGTCTCGTCGAGCACGTGCTCGCCAGAAAGACAGTCGTCTTGCGCATTTCTCTCCTCAAATCGGATGTTGCCTCGAGATTTTGTTCGGGGAAAAATTACGTGTATCTACATCTGCGTTTCCCACTTTACCCTAACTAGAAACTAGTTTCGCTAGAAAGCGCTGGATATTTTCTGTTTCAGAGGCGCAGTATGTGCCCGGCGCCGAGCCCAGCGCCGCATCCGAAGGAAGGACCCGTAGTCTCGAATACGTCCCCGCATATCCGCCACCGAGAGCCGATAGATACCGGGGCGGCGCGCAGATACAGAAAAGAATGACTCAGAGGGAGGACGTTCTTAAATTCGAGCAGGGCCGCATCAAGGCCCTGCAGGAGGAACGTCTTCACATCCAGAAGAAGACGTTCACAAAATGGATCAACTCATTCTTGCTGAAGGTAAAAGCACAGGCGGTGTTTTAATGCAAATAATGTGTTGGAACATTTATCAATTTGACATGCAAAATCGTGTGTATTAAAATATTGACTGTTTTTTTCTTTTTCAGGCGCGCATGGAGGTGGACGATCTCTTCATCGATCTCGCGGACGGCAAGAAGCTGCTGAAGCTGCTGGAGATTATTTCCGGCGAGCGACTCGCCAAACCCAACAACGGGCGCATGCGGGTTCACAAAATTGAAAACGTGAACAAGTCCCTGGCGTTTCTCCATACCAAGGTAAAGTGTATTTCCGACTGTGCGGCTTGTTTCTCTCTTCTTGTTTCTCTCTTCTTTTCTCCGCTTTCTTTTGCTCTCTTCGTCACCGCCTTTTCGGAGCCTCTTTCGAATGCCTCTGTGCTTCCGTCAAACTTCTATTGTTGGAACTTACTGTTCTCTCTTCTTTAGAGAGAAAAGTTTTAGCGTATATCACGATATTAATACTTTTATCTGCGCGTAATAATATTTTCAAACGCACCGAAATTTAATTTTGTCGATGGGTGGTAACTCGAAAAAACGTTCGAGATTATTTTATTCCTCTTTGGTTTGCGTTTCTTCGCGACGAACCGACGTTTACAAATGTTCTTCGTAAAAGAGAATTAAAGTCTGTGTGCTGCCGAGCGTGTACGTCAAATTTGGTTTGTGTACTCGGCCCGCGCCGTACGAATCGATCACATTTATTTTATCGCGCATCTTTACGGTGACAATCTCAACTCCCACCATTACCCGAGCTCCTCGAAAAAGGACAGAAGTTATTTCTGGATGATGATACGACGACGATCGTATCCGTTATGAGCAAACAGTCTGCAAGCGAGTGTGCGCTTCGACGAATTCTCATCTTTACTCTTTCGCTCAAAAAAATCCGCCACTCCCGTAATAAATTTCGAACGGCAAACTGAAGAGATAACGAAAAGCTCTTATCTCTGTCGTTATATAAATTATTTCCTCACATAGACGAGAGTTTGCAAAATATTTCGCTTTCTGTACTTGCTTGATAATCGCGCACTTAACACTCTGGTTTACAAATAAGTTACATGCAACTTTTTACCTAACCAAATTCTAATCTCACGATCGTCGTGGAAAGTTTATTTAACAATAACCGAGACCAAAAAAAAAAAGCGTGAAAATGAGAGAACTCAAAACAAAATCACGAAAGAAGAGACAACAAAAGGGAGAACGTTGCAACGGAGATGGTGAGATTTCTTCAAACGCAAAGCGCGATGGCCATGTCGCGCAAAGGTTCCTTCCTCTTGGGCACCTGTTGGAATCCAACTCCGTAGTAATTAGGGAGGTATTTTGTACGGACGCTCTGAGAAAAGATGCACGGTCGGCTCCCATCGCACGCACACTGCAGAAAATTCACGAAGATGAGAGAGAGAAAAAAAGAGACAGAGAGTGATGAAGCGAAACATGCCGGGGAACAAAAATAAAAAAAAAATAAAAAAAAAAGAAGATGATGAAGAGTCTTCCCGATTTTTCCTTTTCGGTTAATTTTCGGTTGCTCGCGAGTCGAAAAGCTCGACGAGAAGAAGATGATGCAACGAAAAAGACCGAACAAAGAAGGAAGGTAATAAAGGTCGAGAGGAAAGGAAGAAGATGTACGAGAGACGCGCTTGACAGCAAAACTTGCCTAGATCTCGTAGATGCACGGAAAAAAAAAATTCGCTAGAATAGCAAAAAATTAGTTGGCCAGCTACTATATGGGCAGCAAAAAGACATTTGTTGAGATTATTGAGATTTTTGTTTCGCCAACAAAACATTTTGTTGATGAAACAAACAATTTCGTAGACTCAACAAACAAAATATTTATCTCGACGAAGAAAATACATGGAACGAAGCGAACAACAATAGTTGACTGTCTTGGAAACGCATTGGTGATTTGGAAAATTACGGAAGAGCTCGTTGCATATACGCGTGCTGCTGTTCAGACGAGATCGGACACCTGATCGTGATGGATATCATGAAGAGCGCTCACATTAACTACACGTATATTTGATATACGCGCACGTAATAATTTCTCACTAGCGAGAAGCTTTCATTGATATTGCACGTGTCAATCGGTCATTCCTATACCGATTAAGCGCGTAATCCTGTCTAATCTCATATTACTTGTAACATGCGTACACTCGCTGAGTCAAGCAACGTCAACTGATAGCGATATCGTTTGACGAGAAAAAAAAAGCACGTACAAGCAAAGATGCGACATATAAGCGGATTATTCCGCTAATAAATTAGATGTCTCCGTGAGGAACTAGGACAAGTTTTCTCAACTGCATTGGAAAAAATGATACAGCTCTGCCGTGATAATTTATTATTTCTCTCGCTGTGCGACAATGTGTAGAGAAAACGGTTGTTTACTCGATTTCACGTCTCTTATCGAACACAATATGCGTATGCTCGATTTTAACAACCCGATAGATTGTGTTATCTTTGCGTCAACCGCGGCGGTCGATCTCTGAGAAGTGTAATAATATCGAAATAGAGCGAGCGCCGTGACACCAATTACTTCGAAAAAAACGCCAGGTTCTTGTGCGAGGAAAGGAAAGTTTTGAGCACATGTGCGTATTGTATACAATTTTATTTAATTCACATTACGGTTTGTGTCATATAAATGTGAGCTATTTCACAGGCGGTACTGGAAATCTATACAATACATGTCGCCCGTGAGCTGTAGATTTTCATTACTGACAGCAAATAGAAAAAGAACGCAACCACAAAAGCGCATTCACTGTCCAAATATCCGTCAAATTGATGGATGCGGTAAAACGAGATTTACATTCAACACATCGGTAGTTCTAGTGTTGGAAGAGAAAGAGTCGGGGATCAAAAGAGAGTCGGAACCGCTTGTTTGATATATCTCCTGATTCCTGGAAACTGCTCTCGGCACAACCGCTTCTCTTCTTCGGTCTGCGTGACGGGACGAGAGAACAAACCGAAGCCTCATAACGCAAGGCCGATCGCATAGCGGTCGAGCAGCAACAATCGCAAGTCAATTATCGCAAATACGTGTTATCGCGGCACACCGTGTGTGCTTAAGAGAGAGAGAGAGAATTCGAGCTAGCTCGGCCCTTTTTTTTATCCCGGCAAATTGTGCGTTAGGCGCGAACAAGCTTCTCGTCCTTACGCATTCCACGCGAATCTTTTCCGTTGTTTCCCACAGAATCGAATCACGCGAATTTCACGCGGAGCGTCGAAAAAAAAAAAAAAAAACCGCGCGTTCCAGCGATCAGACATTTATCACAGAAATATAAAATATATTTATATTTTTTATGTAAAAATATAAAATACGAATATTAGAAAAATAATATTAATAGATGTGTGAATATTAAACTGAACGATTTTCAATGTTTCAAATATTTTTCTTATGCTTTTACATATTGATTCTTTGCGCGTATAAATATTTTGATGCAATTGTATCTTTAATGAGTGCCTGACTGGCACTAATTAAGACATTTATCTTACGCAAAAATCGCACTTGTAACACGTTCCTTGAAACGCGACGCACGTCACATCATCGATTCTCGACAATTTCGCCGCGTTTACTTTTGCGAGTTCACGTTTTGCTTTCCTCCGCGCGTCGTGTATTTGCGTTCGCACGTACGCGGCCTTCCTTACATTTCTCTTTTTACATTAGCGTTGTCGCCGAGAAAACTTTCTACGCGTCCTCAATTCGGTGCTGCTCGTCCGCGCGGTTTTCCCGATTTGACGGCGATATCCAGTGTTCGAACTCGTTCTCTCTTTCTTTGTTTCTTCTTGAAAAAAAAAAACCCTGTCGGCATGCGAGAAAAGCGCGCGAGAGACGGAGAGTTGAAAGCTGGAGGATCGTTCTTCCAACCTAACGGATAATCTTCAATTTAACAGACACTCCAAACATCATCCTCGCGGTTTTTTAAGTTATCGTCGTCCTTCAGCCAGCGGATCTTGAACCTTGTACTTTATACAGCGGAAAGCGCAAAATTCTCTCTCTCGCTGTAACTCGACGCGGTTACGTGCGATGACGTGATTTCTTCGCGCACCGTTGCCGATAGAAGAGATAACCGCGTAATCCGTTTTTTTTCTTATTGCCACGGCGCTGCTTTGTCGCAGTAGATATAAATCCAATCGCACATTTTATATGTGCGATTGGATTTATATTTACTGCGTATTTATTTATATATACATATGTGCATCGATGTTGCAGCGATCTCGTCAGAAACGTCCGGAGAGCTTCATTAACCCACTTGTAGACCCAAGATAAATGCCCGAGCGCGAATTCCGCGAGACTCGTTCCGCGCGTTTTTTTCTCGAAAGACGGTGACGAAAGATACAGACCGTGGAATCTCTATCTCCGTCGAATCTATGAAAATGTCGCCGTGCACGTACCATACGTACGTCTTACGGTGTTAGAGAAGCGGGGAGTTTCTTTTTTCAAATGTGTGTAAGTCCCGCGTGCCTGCGATCGACATTCCGCAGTCCTGCCAAGAATGCGCGGTTAGTCGCCGTAGGAAAACCGCTACACGGCCCGATCTGTCGGGCCGACCGACTTCGCGCATTACTGATAGAAACCTTCGAGAATCAACGAATCGATTCGAACTCTTTTCTCGATAGGTTTTTCTTTCAAACTTCGAAGTCTTATCTTTGAAATAAAAGAAACGAGAGAATAAAAACAATAAAATATAGGAATAAAGATCTCGAGTAGTCTTTACTAGTTTGACCACCTTGGTGTGTAATGGCTTCTAATTCGAGGCATATTGCTGTAAAATACAAAGAGAACGGAATAGGAGAATTATAGCGAAAGTTTATCGTCTTTCCTCGACTCCGTTTCACCAATCCGTTTGTCGTTTCTAGAAAGAAAAAACGACAAAAATTGTTACTCCGCTGTAAAAAAATAAAAAACGATTTTTTATACTTAAAATGTTAGTCCGAAAAAAAGGAGAGAGAGAGAGAGAGAGAGAGAAATATATTTGTGTGGAAAAATAAAATTCTAGACCGCCCGCCGAGTCGATGATAGCATAGGATTGCGAAGTTGCTGCCGTAGTAGGAGAGTAAAGTCGTGTCATTTTACGTTGCGCCGCATTTCCACTTTGGTGTGTGCGGTTACTTGTCTTCTCTCCGAGAGGAGAGAATCGGGCACGATCAAGTATACGAGTACGTATTCTGCGGCGCGCCGGTCCAGTGAATGTCCGCGGGAGTCAATGTAGGAGTCGCATTCCACGTCTAAATGCATTTAGAATTCCGCCATTCTCATTCCGTCGACTTTACGAACCCTTACGCCCGGCGCGGCCGATTGCGTTTCCGACGGCGATTTCTCGCAAAATTAATTCTAGCAAGTGTTTCCATTTAGCGAGCCGTGCGCTTGCCGCGCGCGGAGAAAACGACGTCGATAAATCCGCGAAAATAGGAGAATATCTTCTCTCGCGAATGTAACTGTTGCAATACAGAAAAGGCTTAAGCCTATTCTCTCTCGTCACGGTTTCCCGGCGCGGAAAACTAGATCGCGCGTTTTCAGAGATCGCGAAAGAGTTATTTCGTCTCTTTCGCTTCGCAGGTTCGTCTCGAGAGCATCGGCGCGGAAGACATCGTCGACGGCAATCCCCGACTCATCCTCGGTCTTATTTGGACCATCATATTGAGATTTCAAATTCAAGAGATCGAGATCGACGTGGACGAGGAGAATGACAGCAGCGAGAAGAAGTCCGCCAAAGATGCTCTGCTGCTCTGGTGCCAGAGAAAAACGAACGGCTATCCCGGCGTCAACATCCAGGACTTTACCGGTGAGAGAGAACGAGTTTCTCCATTCTTGCATACCATTTGCGCCGGCATGAATATTCAAAATTCTCAAATGTCACAAGCAAAAGAAGTTTGAAAAAAATGTGTATATATATGTTTAAATGCGTCGAAAATGTGCGCTCGCGTTGTGTCTATTTAGCTTTTTTTTTTGCGCGCAAATTCTAATAGATATGTAAAATCTGTATTTTTCGAATTTTCGAAAATCCATATGAAATAATTTGTAAATTTAAAACCTGTCTGTGTACGTAACTAAAAAAAAAGTACACAGAAAAATATGTGAGAGAAAGAAATTTGGAAAATATCTCTCTAAAACTTTAATATCTTTAAATATTTTTCACGCAAATGTAGGATCCTGGAGGAGCGGCCTCGGTTTCAACGCTCTCATACACGCCCACAGACCAGACTTGGTCAATTGGTCGGAACTGCAACAGAACAAGAACATCGACAATCTCAATTATGCCTTCGACGTCGCCAACTCGGAACTCGGCATACCGCGGCTTTTGGACGCGGAAGACGTCGACACGGCCAGGCCGGACGAGAAGTCTATTATCACCTACGTTGCGTCTTATTACCACACGTTCGCGAGGATGAAAAACGAAATAAAGAGCGGAAAAAGAATAGCGAATGTACGTGTGTGTGTGTGTGCATACATACCATTAAAAAGAAATTTTTATCGTACTCATGTACGACTGTGTGTGGGAAATTGCAAAAATATAATTTTTAAATTTTTATATTTAAACATTTTACATCTGCGAATCATTTATGTAACGTGTGTAAATATACTTAAACGTATTTAAATGTTTGAACAGATTGTCGGACAAATGATGGACGCCGATAAGATGAAGATCCACTACGAGAAGCTTACAACCGATCTGTTGGAGTGGATCAAAATGAAAATTGAGATTCTGGAAAATCGCAGTTTTCCAAACTCACTCGAAGGTATCCAACGTGAACTCCTAGCCTTCAAGCAATACCGCACAGTGGAGAAACCGCCGAAGTATAAAGAACGGTCCGAGATAGAGGCGTTGTACTTTCACATAAACACCCGGCTGAAGTCTCTGAATCAGTCAGCATTCATTCCGCAGGAAGGCCAGCTAGTCCAGGACATCGAGAGAAACTGGGTGGAGTTGGAGAGGGCGGAACATCGTCGCGAGGTCGCTCTTAGAACCGAACTTTTGCGACAGGAGAGATTGGAGCAACTAAATTACAAATTCGAACGAAAGAGCGTACTTAGAGAAGGCTACTTGAAGGAAATGATTCAAGTGCTGACGGACCCGAGATACGGCAGCAATTTGGCGCAAGTGGACGCCACGGTGAAGAAGCACGAAGCTATCAGTGCCGATATCTTGGCGCGCGAGGAACGTTTCCACGATTTGACGAATATGTCCGAAGAACTGGTGCGCGAGAATTATCATAGTCTCGAAAGAGTTCGGAGCAGGGAGCAAGAAGTGCTGCAGAGATGGAAGGAACTGTTAGCTCTGCTGGATCATCACAAGTCCAATCTCGTCGCGCTTTCCTCACTGATGAGCCTGATGAGAGAAATCGACACGACTCTGGCTTCCATTCAGGAACTCCAACTGAACTTTCAAAGCACTGACGTCGGTCCGCATCTACTGGGGGTTGAGGATCTGTTACAGAAGCATAGTTTGCAGGAACTGCAAGTGACCGCTTTGGGCGAGAGCCAGAGACGACTCGGCAGACAGGCTGCTCAACATCTGACGCAACCACAAAGCAAGGAAGCACCGTTGTTGCAGCAGAAGCTGGAACTACTGAATCAGGCCTATGATCAACTAGTGGAGAACAGCAAGGAGCGCAAGGCTCGTCTAGAAGACGCTAGGAATTTCTTTCACTTTCTTCAGGATCACGAGGACGAGGAATCTTGGCTGATTGAGAAGCAGCGAATATGCAAGGCCGGCATCTCCGCGAAGGATTTGCGGGCCGTGATATCGCTGCAACAGAAACATAAAGCTTTGCAAGACGAGATGAAAGTGCGCAGGCCGAAATCCGATCAGCTTTGCGACGCTGGTACAAAATTAATAGCTGATAATCATCCTTCAGCACTGGAAATACAAAATCGTATAGACTCGCTACAAGAGCACTGGAGAGTTTTGGAAGAATTGGCGGCATTGAGAAAGAAACAGTTGGACGACGCAGCTGAGACGTTCCAGTTTTACGCCGACGCAAACGAAGCGGACTCGTGGATGAATGAGAAGATGACACTCGTTGCCTCGGAAGATTATGGCGTGGACGAGCCGAGCGCTCAGGCTTTGTTACAGAGGCACAAAGATCTGGAAGGCGAACTGAACGCTTACAAAGGTGACGTGCAGTCGCTGAACGCACAGGCAGAGAAGTTAATCAAGTCCGGTATCTCCACTTTGGAGTTATCTGCCGATCCAGAACCAGTCGCTGAACTGGAACAAGAAGAATGGAGTAAGGAAATCAGATTAGTGCCTCAAGACGAGTGGGTGGACGAGGTGGTCGAGCGACTCGAGCAGAGGACTGTTCAAGAGGACAGGCGAGTACCGCAGGTGAAGAGTCTATACCCTTTCAGTGGTCAGGGCATGCACATGGCAAAGGGTGAGGTAATGTTCTTATTGAACAAGACGAATCCTGATTGGTGGAGCGTCAGAAAGGCCGACGGCACGGACGGATTTGTGCCGGCTAACTACGTTCGTGAAATTGAGCCGAGAATCGTTCAAGTGCAAGTACGAAAACCAGAGAAAGTCAAAGTGACACAGCGTGTAAAGAAAACAAAAATGGTGAAGCAAGTGGTGCCGGTACGGCGACTGAAATCCATCAAATCTACTGTAAAGCCGGTTAAACGAAAGGCGGTTAACGACGGCGATAGTGTAGAGAAGCGTCAGAAAAAGATCAATGAGACTTACGGTGAACTACAAGAACTGGCTGTGAAACGTCACGCACTTCTAGAAGACGCCATCAGACTCTATGGTTTTTATCGGGAATGCGACGACTTTGAAAAGTGGATTAAAGACAAAGAAAAGATGCTAAGAGCCGACGATTCTCGCGACAATGTCGAGACGGCGAGAAGGAAGTACGAAAAGTTTTTGACGGATCTGTCAGCATCCGGAAAACGAGTGGAGGCAATAGATACAGCGGTGGATGAGTTCGTTCGCCAAGGTCACAGCCAGTTGGACAAAGTCAAGGCCAGACAGAAACACATTCATCAGCTGTGGGACCATCTGAACTGGTTGAAAACGCAAAAGGAGAAAAGTCTAGAAGGTGCATCTAGCGTCGAGCTGTTCAACAGAACTTGCGACGAGGCGCACGATTGGATGCTGGAAAAAATTACACAGCTGGACACAGCCGAGTTAGGACCCGACTTGAAGACCGTGCAAGCTTTACAAAGAAGACATCAACATTTGGAACGAGAATTGGCGCCGGTCGAAGAGAAGGTAAAAGAATTTTGATTATTTTATTACGAATGAGATCAATAGCAAAAAAAAAAAAAAAAATAAATATCAACAAGAGTTAACCCTCTTGTGATTTAATTCGCACAGGTACGGAAGGTAAATTTGTTAGCCAATAGTGTCAAGAATTCATACCCGCACGAATGCAACAACGTCAACGCGAGACAAAATGAAATCAAAGATCTGTGGAACAAAGTCCAGACAAAAGCCAAGGAGCGACGATCTCGTTTGGAGGATGCGGTCGGCCAACAAATATTCATGAACAGTTCGAAGAATCTGATCAACTGGGCCACAGATATACAAGAGACGATGAAGGTTGAGGAACCAGTGAGAGATGTTGCCACGGCCGAACAATTGAAGAAACAGCACATGGAGCTCGGAGAAGAAATACGAACCAAAGAAGACGAGTACGTCGTAATAATCAGTATAATTTGTTTAAAAAAATTATATAAAGCAAAGAAAAAAGCAATGATTTTCATTTATTTGCAGATTTAACGAGGTCGAAGATCTTGGACGAGAATTATTACGTCGTAACCCGACTTTGACGGATGTACGCGAACGTTTGGACAAGCTAAATGGATTGTATCCAGCAGTAACAACCGACTGGATGGCGAAAGAGGAATGGTTACGACAATGTCTGGAATTGCAACAATTTAATCGGGAAGCTGATCAAATCGAAGCCACTACCAGTTCTCACGAAGCTTTTCTTGAATTCACTGACTTGGGCGAATCTTTAGATGACGTTGAAGCTCTGTTGAAGCAGCACGAGAAGTTCGAGAATACTCTTCATGCGCAAGATGACAGGTTGAAGGCATTCAGCGACACCGCGGACAAATTGATCGCTCAAGATCATTATGACAAGGATTAGTAAGTGTCAGACAAAACTATTAATTAAATTTGTTGATATTGAAGCGTGATAAAAGAATAGGTGTGTAAATATATGGTTTAATGTATATTTTGAATCTTATAAATGCATGCACGTCTATATCTAGCATTAACGAGAGAAGAAACCAAGTATTGGCACGTCGTATGGCAGTGAAAGAAGCCGCTCAGCGCCGAAGAGCAGCTTTGAAAGCGTCCGAACATTACCAGCAATTCTCGGCTGAAGTGGACGATCTACGCAACTGGTTGGTCGACAAGATGAAGACCGCGTCCGATGAGAGTTATCGCGATCTGAACAATCTCGAGCGCAAATTGCAGAAGCACGAGGCTTTCGAGCGAGAGCTACGCGCTAACGAAGGCCAGTTAAGAGCAGTCAACAAGGCGGGCAAAGCACTGATATCTGAAGAAAATTACAGATCGGACGACGTGGGAGAGACCTTGAAGGATCTAAATGATCAATGGAAGCATCTGGTGGCATTATCGCTTGAGAAGGGTCGCAGACTGCGACAAGCTGCCATGCAACATGGATACAATCGCACTATGGAAGATGCCAGACTGAAATTGGAAGAGATAGAAATCTGTTTGCAGAGTAAGCAAGTAGGCACAGACCTTCGCAGCTGCAAGGAATTGCTGAAGAAGCATCAGACTCTTGAGAGCGATATGTGCCAATGGGAACAGAAGGTGGACGATCTCGTAGCCATGGGTCAGGAGATGGCGCACGAGGGTCATTTCGATGCAGCGAACATTCTGAAGACGAGTCAAGCTACGCAGAGAAAGTATGTATTTAATATTTCTCAATTACACAAATACCTGACAAAAAACAATTTTTCAGTAATTAAATAATAATATTGTAATATACACGTACGATTTTAGATTCCGCAGTCTAAAAGAACCGGCCAAGAGACGTCGAGAAGCATTGGAGGAAAGTTTGCGCTTCCACAAATTCGGCTTTGAACTGGACGCCGAGTTGCAATGGATCAAGGACCACATGCCGCAAGCATCCTCGACAACGCTCGGACAAAATCTACACCAGGCCCAGACCTTGCACAAGAAGCACAAGAAGCTGGAAGCGGAAATCGCCGGTCACCAACCGATGATAGACAAGACCCTGGCTTCCGGACAGACGCTCATTGATCAGGCACATCCGGAAAAGAAAAAGGTATAAATTGCTAGAAATCCTTTCTTGTGACCAATCTCATTTTTCTCGCGCGGATTCGTACAATGATTGGACGCTGGCGCGAGATTGGAGTAAGAAATTGTGATTTTTGCACAGTTGGAGCGTTCCGAAGGGCAGTGGGTCTACGAAGGTAAGGGTAGACGCACAGATGCATGGGAGGTGTTCTCATAAATGTCCATTGCTTTTCTATGTCAATAAAAAGTTACACACTTGTTAGCACACACTTGATTTTATATAATTAACAAATTATTGTGTCCTTATAGGTTTTTAATACTCGTTTTACATCTTTGTGACACGATATTCAAAATTACATGAGTTTTGTTTTTACATTAGCGTTGACTCTTACCATACAAAAGGCTTTTTTTGGTACTTTTAAACAGTTGTGTTTATGTAAAATTGTAGTTTTTTTTTAACACGAATATAATAGAGTAACGCAACTTGTAAGTTGCAACAAGTTTCTCCTTTTCGAATCATTGCTTCGTATAAGTGTCGGGAGAAAAGTGAGACAAGAAATATAGACGTTGTTGCATGCAAACTGATACTTCTGTCGTATGGCAACAGGACTCTGGGCAGCGTGTCACTGATATATTCCGCGCTGAAGTCGAAAGCTTTTTGAAAAACGAAAGAGATAGCGGTTACTGAGTTATATAATTCATAATTGTTTCATGCGAGTATAACATATATGATGTTGAAAACGTAATATTAAATCAAATGCTATTAAACGATCGTGAGTAAATAATATCGCATCAATAATTTAACCAGATCCAAGAGCTGTGCGATGTTCTGGATGACGCGTGGCGAGACTTGCAAGACAAAGCGGGAGAGCGTAGCAGAGCATTGGACCTGTCCTTGAAAGCGCAAGAATTTTTCTTTGAAGCCGGCGAGGTCGAGAGCTGGCTTAACGAGAAGAACGACGTGCTGAGTTCGACCGATTACGGGAGAGATCGTGACGCCGCCACGAAATTGCTGACGAAACACAAGGTAGTGTACTACTCATCAAAGCGCGCAAACATTTTCATTTGTGTCAAATTTTCCGCTAGTTTATCAACATGACTGTTTATAGGCTGTCGAACTCGAATTGGACACGTACAACGGTATTGTGACAGAAATGGGAAATACCGCTTCTACGATGATAAACTCGAAGCATCCCGACAGCAAGGCGATAGCCAACAAGCAGCAAGCGATTGTTCAACAAATGCGCGCCTTGCAGCGGTTAGCTACTGTGAGACAACAGCGTTTAATGGAGAGCATGTATCGTCACGAATATTTCTTAGAAAGCAGAGAATTGGAACAGTGGATAAAGGAACAAGAGCAGGCGGCCGCGTCAGAAGATTACGGACAGGATTACGAGCATCTGTTGCTGCTGCAAGCGAAATTCAATGACTTTAAACATCGAATAGAAGCCGGTTCGGAGAGATTTAATCAGTGTGAGGAATTAGCTAGGAAGCTAATTGCAAACGAGAGTCCTTACATTCAGGACATCGAGAAACGACAGGAACAATTGGGGTAAATTTTGATTTAGCGGAGTAAATTATAAATAAGGAAGATTGTCTTGCTTTTAGTTTTTTTTTAATTTCTAATATGTATATTTTTTTCTTCTTATCTTTATAAAACTGGAATATCTCACCACTTGCACATAAATAAGCAATGTACGATAATAGAAGTAGCATATTAATATGGTGGACAGTTATTTACATTCTCTTTCTATATAACTCATATAAAAACTATCTATTTCTATGTTTATTGGTGCTGGGTCATTTAACATTCTTTCTATATACACTATTCAATATAGATCTGACGAAGACGATCCGGTGCTTCAAGTACAAAAGCAACAAGAAGTAATGAAGTAAGTTGACACTTGCTTGGTAATTTGGAATGTCTCATATGCATTAACAAATTTGTATCATATTATAATGAATACGTAATCTTTTATATTTGCGCGCGCGCGCACACACACACACACACACCAGTCATTAATTTTTTCAAATATCTCTGAATTCTTTACATCTTTTTCTTTTGTGAAAACTTCTAGTTTTTAAATTTATAACAGTTTTGTAAATATTAGACTATTAATTTTTGAAAACGGAGCGGATGATTGATTCTGACACTTGATTGTTTATCAGGGAATCGTGGCAGCATCTGTTAGGTCTCATTCGAAATCGCGAACAACGGTTACAAGCAGCAGGTGAGATTCACCGGTTCCACCGTGACGTGGCGGAAGCGTTGTCGCGGATACAGGAGAAAGAGGCTGCTCTGCCAGAGGATCTGGGTCGCGACTTAAATTCCGTTCTGGCGTTGATCAGACGCCACGAGGGTTTTGAGAACGATCTGGTCGCTTTGGAGGCTCAATTGCAAGTCTTAGTCGAAGACGCGTCCAGATTGCAGGCTCATTATCCGGGCAACAATGCGGTGCACATTGATCAACAGCAACAGATTGTTGTGGCTCATTGGGAAGAGTTGAAGGAACGATCCGCTCATCGAAGGGATCAGTTACAGGCTAGCTGTGATTTACAACGATTCCTCACTCAGGTTAGAGATTTGATGAACTGGGCGGCCGGACTGTGCGCTACAATGTCGACAGAAGAAAAAGTTCGAGACGCGGCCAGTGCGCAGATTCTGAAGGCCGAGCACGAGGCTCTGAAAGGAGAAATCGAAGCGAGAGAAGACAGTTTCAGCTCGGTACTCGATCTAGGCGAGGCCATGGTGCAAACTGGTCACTACGCTGCCGCGGAGGTCGAGGAAAAATGCAATCAACTGTTGAATGAGAGACAGAGGCTGCACATGGCGTGGCAGCAAAAGAAAGTGCACTTGGATCAATTGATTGACTTGCATTTCTTTTTGCGAGACGCCAAACAACTTGATACTTTATCTAGTACTCAAGAAGCAGCGCTAAGCGGTGACAACTTCGGGATCTCGGTCGAGGAGGTGGACGCGCAAATGAAGAAACACAACGAGTTTGAGAAACTACTGGTCACGCACGAAGAAAAGTTGACAGCTCTGCAAGAACACGGCAATAAGCTTCTGGAGCAAGATCATTTCGATTCGCCGACAATTGCGCGGCGATTGAACGAGGTCATACAGAGACGCGCAAGAATCCGGGATCTGTGCGACGCGCGAAGAAAAAGACTAGAGGCCAGTTTACTTCACGCGCAATTCGTGAGAGATGTTGGCGAGGCCGAATCGTGGATAGGTGAAAAGCAGAAGAAACTAGAAGCGGAAGCGTCGAAAGGTGAGGTGTCCAACTTGGAGGATAAGATCAAGAAGCTACAGAAGCACCAGGCGTTCCAAGCGGAACTGGCGGCGAATCAGAGCAGAATCGAAGAGATCAAAACCAAAGGGGAGACATTGTTAGCGCGCAAACATCCGGCAAGCGCGGAAATTCGTCAACAGTTGGAACATTTGCTGGCGTCCTGGAGAAAATTGCTGTTGGAGTCTGGAAATCGAGGCAGAGGTTTGGAGGAGGCTCAAGATATTTTGGAATTTAACAATCAGGTGGAGAAAATCGAGGCCTGGATCAGAGACAAAGAGATGATGGTTCAAGCCGGTGATACCGGAAAGGATTACGAGCATTGCCTGAGCCTTCAAAGAAAACTCGATGACGTAGACAGCGACATGCGAGTAGACGATTCCAGAATAAAATCGATCAACGCTCTGGCGGATAAGCTTATAAAACAAGGTCGCGATAATGAATCAAAGGCAATTCAGCAACGGCGCGATAATTTCAACAATAAGTGGAAAGGTTTGCAAGGTGCTCTCGGTACGTATCGAGAAATGTTAGCGGGAGCACTTGAGATTCATCTGTTCAACCGGGATATAGACGACACGAACCAAAGAGTTATCGAAAAATCAATAGCTATGAATACCAGTGACACAGGAAAAGATTTACCCGCTGTCGACCAATTACAAAGAAAACAAGAGGCTATGGAGCGAGATATGACAGCGATAGAAGGCAAATTGAAAGAGCATAAAGCGGAGGCGCGAAATTTGTCGCACAAATATCCGGACAAGGCGGCCGAGATAAACGGCATATTGTCCGAGCTTCAGTCTAACTGGGACGACTTGCAACGTTTGACTCGATATCGACGTGATGCTCTGAATCAGGCTTACACGTTGCACAAGTTTCAAGCTGATCTGCACGAATTAGAGATTTGGGTGGCGGATACGATTAAACGCATGGACGAATCCGAACCACCGACAACCATATCCGAAGCTGAGGCTGTACTAGAACTACATCAGGAAAGAAAAGCAGAGATTGACGGTCGACAGGATATATTTAAGGGTCTGAAGGAACATGGTCAGAAGCTGTTGTCAATTGACGAGGATGTCAAAGATAATCTCGAACACCTGGAAGAACTCAGACAGACTTTGGGAAAGGCCTGGGACGATCGCCGGCAGAAATTAACGCAAGTTCATCAGTTGCAGTTGTTCAAAGAGCAAGCTGATCAGGCGGACAGTTGGTTGGCGACGAAAGAGGCATTTCTTAATAATGACGATCTCGGTGACTCTCTATCAGGCGTCGAAACGCTGCTACGTAAGCACGAGGAATTCGAAAAGATGCTCGTGTCCCAGTTAGGACGTATCGAAGATCTTGAGAAATTTGCCAATAACATCCTATTGCAGGAACATGCGGATGCGGACGTAATAAAACAGCGACTCGCTTCCGTTTGTGCTAGAAGGGACAAGTTGAAGAATAGCGCGACGGCTAGAAGAAAGAAACTTTTGGAGAGTCATCATTTACATCAGTTCCTCAGGAATATATACGAAGTGGAAGGCTGGCTACATCAGAAGCAGCAGGTAGCGAGCGATGAGAATTACAGAGACTCCTCGAACTTGCAGAGCAAAATTCAGAAACACGCCGCTTTCGAAAGCGAACTTATGGCGAACAAAGGTAGGATCGCAGCGATTGTAAACGAAGGTGAGGCTCTCATTGAGGAGAACCACTACGCTTCGAGAGAGATACAAGAACGTTTGGACGAGCTGGAGGCAGAATGGCGTCTCTTGCAGGAGACCAGCGAGTTGAAAAAGAATCGGCTGAACGACGCGTATCAAGCCTTGCTGTTTGGTCGTACTCTGGACGAATTCGAAACGTGGATGGACGAGGTGGAGACTCAGTTACAGTCGGAGGATCATGGCAAAGATCTTTCGAGCGTAGCGAATTTGTTGAAGAGACACACTAATTTGGAAAACGATGTACTCGGTCACAACGAGGCATGTGAATCCATTAAGGAGACTGCGGCGAGTTTTCAGAAATCAAACCACTTCATGTGCGACGAGATTCAAGAAAGAGCGTTAGTTACGATCAACAGATATCACAGTCTTCAGGAACCGATGCAGATACGCAGAGACAATCTGGAGGACGCGAAATTGCTACATCAGTTTGCGAGAGACGTCGAGGACGAGTTGCATTGGTTGTCGGAGAAAGAGCCATTAGCCGCTAGCAGTGATTTGGGAAGTTCTCTGACCACCGTTCAACGATTGCAAAAGAAACATCATGCCTTGGAAGCTGAATTGCTGTCCAGAGAGCCTGTAGTAGCTTCTCTGGTTAGTAGAGCGACTATGATGATCAGAAGTGGACATTTCGCGGCGGACAAGATCGAAAAATTATCTCAAGAATTGCAAGAGAAGTTATCGCATCTGCGAGATTTGGCAAGTGTCAGAAAGCTGAGATTACTCGACGCAGTGGAGTCGCAAATGGTAATTAAAATACTGATATATATAAAATAAAGTAAAATTGAGAAAAATATTAAATACATTAACGCGCTATATACAGAATTATATGAAAAAAAGGAAAATATTCCAGTAATTTTAACAATTCCAATACGCGACAGAAAAGTTACACACTTTGTTTTTACGCACAAATTTGTTTTTATTTACAGTTTTATGCCGAAGCCGCAGAAGCTGAGCAGTGGATAAGAGAGAAGCATCCGCAACTGACATCAACCGATTACGGCAAGGACGAAGACTCTGTTCAGTCTCTGCTAAAGAAACTAGAAAGTATAGAACGTGACTTGTCTGGTTTCGAAAATACTATTGACAATCTGAAGAAGCTTTCGAAAGGTTTAGTCGAGCGGCATCACTTTGACAGCAAGAACATCGCGCACAAACAGGCAGATATTGAATTAAAGTTTCAAGAGTTACAGAAATTGAAGGAATATCGTTTGCAGAGATTATCGGAGAGCGAAAAGTTCTACAAATTTATTAGACAGGCGGATGAGGTGATCGAGTGGATCGGAGATCAAACAACGGTAAGAGATGGTCTAATACTTATATTTTCCATAAAAATTACATCGAAGTAAATCATTATTAAATATTTCATGTAATAATTAAATACAGATTGCCGCCTCGGAGGATTATGGCCGCGACGTGGAGCATGTGGAATTGCTGATTCAGATATTCGATAATTTCTTAGCTGGATTAACGACCAGTGAAGGCCGAGTATTGGCTGTGCTTGACGAAGGGCAGAAGCTGATAGAGCAGAACAATCCTGAGAAAAATAAAATACTCTTAAAAATCGACGAGACGAAACAACAATGGGAGGACTTGAAGGAATTGGCGCACGCGCGACAAGACGCGTTAGCGGGTGCCAAACAGGTTCACATGTTTGACAGAACAGCCGACGAAACCATCTCTTGGATACAGGAGAAGGAAACGGCTCTCAGCTCGGATGGTTACGGCCACGACTTGGAGACGATTCAGGCGTTAGTGAGAAAGCATCAGGGCTTTGAAACTGACCTCGCCGCTGTGAAAGAGCAAGTGGAGTGTCTGATGGAAGAGGCGTCCAGGCTGATCGAGCTGTTCCCCGACGCACGTGTGCACATCGATGTGAAGCATCAGGAAGCGGAAGCGGCCTGGGCTGATCTGTTGGAGAAAACAGCGCAGAGGCGAAGCAAACTGGCCCAAGCGGAACAATTGCAGGCTTATCTGGGCGAGTACAGGGAACTGATGTCTTGGATCAACGAGATGGTGGCGAAGGTGACGGCGCCGGAATTGGCGCGAGACGTTCCTGGTGCCGAGGCGTTGATCTCCAGACACAACGAATACAAGTCGGAAATTGACACGCGCGAAGAGGCTTTCGAGAAGTTTTATCAGACCGGGCAGGAGCTGATTGAACAAGGACACTTTCTGGCGAAGGAAGTCGAGGACAAAATATCGGTGTTACAGCAACGCCAGCAAATTTTGAAGGAAACGTGGCAACAGAGAAGGCAGATTTACGAGCAGAATTTGGACACGCAGCAGTTCAAGAGAGACGCGGAAACTTTGGAAAATTGGATAGCCAGCAGAGAGCCAATGCTGCACGACAATAAGTTGGGAGAAAGTATATCGCAAGTGGAGGAGCTGATAAGGAAGCACGAGGACTTCGAAAAGACTATAGAAGCTCAAGAGGAAAGATTCAGCGCGCTTAAGCGAATAACGATGGTAAATTTCTAATGCAATTTGATAAAACAAAAAGAGAAAAACGTAAGTTTAATATTGTGATTATCTTTGCAGCTGGAAAAAGCGTTCCAAAGGCAGCAACAAGTGGAAATGGCAGCGCGCCAAGCGGAGAAGGAGCGCGTGGAACGCGCGAGAATTGAGGAGCGAAAACGCAAGGAGGTTCAAAGAATAACGGAAGAGCGAAAACGCGAAGAGGAACGTAGGCGATTATTGGACAATTCTCATCGCGCGCAACACGACGAAGTCAACGGCTCCGTTGACGAGCACGAATCTGTAAACATGTAAGCAACGACTTTTGTGATGATTCAACTGAATATTTAAATATTTTTAAATTGT
Source organism: Pseudomyrmex concolor (assembly GCA_014839585.1). Lineage (NCBI taxonomy): Eukaryota > Metazoa > Arthropoda > Insecta > Hymenoptera > Formicidae > Pseudomyrmex > Pseudomyrmex concolor. The sequence goes on from QVOB01023695.1 coordinate 24,785, forward strand.
AATAATCTTGTTTTATGCGAATGCTTGCTTCTCAGATTGTCTCCGCTGAAAGGCACTTCCGAAACAGCGGAACCCGCAACATCTCAGAAGTCACACGGTATATCGCACGTATTTGGCGAAAAATTAAGACGAGGTGTGCACTCTCATTCAAAGAATGAGGTTTTTCTTGCGTTTTTGCCAGTAATGAAACAATTTTACAACGTTTTTGTTATTTGTAATATCGAATTGTTCACAGCAACTTCGGATATCAAGAGAGCCGAAAGTATGAAGGTGGATACGAAGAAGCCAAAACGCACCCCGAGCTTCACGACCAGACGAAGAACTCAGAGCTTCAGGAAGCTACAACGAATAGAGAACATGGACGCCTTGCGACCGGTCGAAATTCAAGGTTATCTCGAACGAAAGCACGAGCTTCAAAGCGCAGGCAAAAAGGCAGCCGTTCGATCGTGGAAACAATATTACACTGGTATTTAAAAAATTAATGAGTTATATGAGAGAAATTATATAAACACACGCAATTTTCTCTATTCGAAAATATAAAATTCATTTCAGTCTTGTGCGGGCAACTGCTGTGCTTCTTTAAAGACACCGAGGATTTCTCACTGAGCAAAGCGGCAACCGCTCCGATAACCATCTTCAATGCCATATGTGAGAAGGCGGACGATTATACGAAGAAGAAGAATGTCTTCCGGTTGAAATGCACGGATGGGTCGGAATTCTTATTTCTAGCACCGAGTCAAGAAGAAATGGAAGATTGGGTCAATAAAATCTCGTTCCACGCAAAACTGCCGCCGAGCTTGCAGCTTTTAAGTTACGACGAGTCTCAAAAGGTTTGCAATAATTATACTACATTCTATTATTTTCTCTCGCAGATCTTTAGAAATGATCATGTACACACGTATTTTCTATTCTTTAAATGTATTACAGGCGGGTTTGGAGAGGTTGCAGAATCCAGGACTGGAGCACGCGGACGATACCATGTCGACCGGCAGCAGCCGCGCTTCCACGCCCGAGATGGAGCGCAAAAATTCCGTGATCAGGCGCGATCCCGCCTCGATAAATCAGCACTCGCCGAGCTCGGTGCAGATAGAGTTTCTGCAGATGCATAGGCAGAATCAGCAGCGACGCAACGACGCGCAGAACACGGAATCGTTACTGGCGTCGCAGAGATTGGACCAGCCGCAGACACAGACGGAATTTCTGCAGATGCACAGGCAGCAACAGCTGCTCGCGCAGCAACAACAGCTGATGCAGCAAGAACAGCTGGCGGCTCAGCGGGATCAGTATCATCCGAATTCCGCGATGATGGGAAGCGACAAACCGCCCATACCGCCTCGAGGCGCTCCCCCACCTATCCCCATGCGAACACCCAGTTCTGAAAATATGATGCAATATAGGCGCAATGGTACGAGATGCTAATTTAACTTGTTTGCACCGTGCGATAAGATGTTATAATGCAATATACTTTTTACATAAAAATTAATATATTCACAGACGTGGAGCATATGCAACAAGGAAGGTCCAATGTTTACCAACGCAGCGCAACGTTGAATCACAACGGATCCGGACAGTATTCGCCGAACGAGCCACCACCGACGTGGCACCGACAAAGCAGCGTGGAACTTGCTCCGCAACATTCGCAAGGTACGTAACATTGTCATCTGTAATAGAAAAAAAAGAGCTTGAAGGGTTTTAGGAAAATTTTACTTGGAATTTATGGACAATTATACATGAACACACATTTAATCATCATTTTATAGAATATGCACCTCCATTGCCATCGACTGCTCCTCCGTCAACCAGAATACCACAATGGAATACTCCTCATGATTCTGGTCAGTCATTACAGAGCGTTCATATTCCACAATTTACAGAAAGCTCAGGAGTGCAAAACTCGCATGTAACCACTTTACATTCACACACTTTTATTTGTCAGAGCTCATTCACGTCTGCATGATTGATCGGACACTTTTTTAAAATCCACCAAACTGCTTGATAATAAATACATAACGTGCACAAGATTACAATTTTGCCGCATCTACGATCTAATCGAGATGTGACATACTGTTTAAGATTAATAATGATCAATAATTTCTAAAAAAAAAAAAATTAATACAAAAACATTGGGAGATGAACTAACGGGCTTTCCTCGCTTTTTAATTAAAAACACTTTAAATATAAAATTTTACACATATTACACACATGTGCCTGTTACATCCGCACTTTTGATTTTCTAACAGATACTAACTCTGCAAGTGACTGACGGCAATTAAAACATTGTAAATATTACCTATTTGGTGTGCGACAACAGTTGTCACAGCTGTGAACTTTGTAACTTAATATGTTACGTTGAATTAGTGACATCAGTTTGTTGGAATAAAAATTTGCATTTTTCGTTTGTTACAGCATATGGAAATATACCAGTAAACACCAGACAGGTAAATTACTTATTTACCTGTATTATCGCGCTACAATATGCCAGTGCACATCTGTTCTGTCCTTTATTTCTCGTTCGAAATAAACAACGAAGATCACATTTTGTTCCAGGGTATGCAACAACAAAATAACACTTTCTCTGGCAGACCAACATCGTTGCCACCTTATGTCGCTCCTCCATCGGCCTCGCAATCATCTTCTCCGAACATCACAGTGGACAGTAGAAGAGCGTCGGAAAGCGGTTCGGAAAGCGACCAAACTTCGGGCAACAATCGAAAGGATCGCGATTACAAGCGGAGTTCTGTGTTAAGCAATCTATTTGGAAGACGTAAGAAACCTTCTCAGTCGTAACTCTATGATTGTGTAGAGCTGATATTCCCGTGCGATCGAACTTTGTTGTATAATGAACAAAACGAAATCTTCTTGGACGCATCCGAGATTTATCACAAAGCATATTTTTGCAGTACATCGATAGTAACTTATTTCTTTCTGCGAGTTCTGTGTAGTAATTTCACATTTACAATTTTTAAGTTTCTTTTATATCGATTTATTACGATATATATATATTGCATTTTAATATCTAGCAGATTTTAGGATATTCGCAATTGATTACTTTGTTAATATAAAACCGCATTAATTTCTAACTGTAAAAAGATTTAAAATTTATATTCTACGTAGAGAAATCGATGATCTTCTTCGATAATGTAGAGTTACTTTCTCATTTAAATTCTCAGAAGATATTGCGGGAATCATTTGGAAATGTACCTCGCGACCTGTGTCAAATCATCGACATTTTAACCGGATTTATGAAACTATCGCAACGAACAACGATGTTTCTGTAAAAAAAAGCTCACAAAAAAAAGCGATGAAAAGAGTTCGTTTGAGATGTACCTGACTGTGTAAGAACAATATCAAATGTAAAATGGCTTCTTATTTTCGAAAATTATCTGTTTTTGTTTTTTTTTTTTTTTTTAAGCTAAGGAGCGAAGAATGAGAGAGAAAGAGAGACGTTGATATGCCAGATGAGCGTAATGTTAAAATTGTAAATGTCATAATATATATATGTTGCAAATATATTTAAAGACCCACATATGGGGGGACCAATAATTTTTTTTAATATCTAGATGATACCAGAGAAATATGTAAACGTATATTTTGATGAGCAAGATAAATATATATTTCTAAAGCGTTTGTTATACCATTTTTGCGGCAATGGTTACGCGAAGAAAAAATGTAAAGTGTATTTAATTAAGTACAATATAAAGAAACGTGTACTATGGGGGCGTATCACTGCCCCGCAAGTAGTTCTAAAGAGAGAGGAGAGAAGGTTAAAATATATAATATTATGTAAACGCAAAAACACGCTTATTTTGTATACTCATACTTTTCCTACATATTATATATCCTTTTTCGTCCTTAATTGTTCGACGATTGCGCGGGAATAGATCACACGTTTTATAACATGTCGAAACTTCCGAACACGAACTTGTATTTACGCTTCCTGCAATTGAAGACGGAAGAAGAAAAGACGCGCGTCTTTTCGTAGGCGCAGGCACGCGCAATATATATACCTACATATACGTGCGTGCATGAGCTTGACATTCGGCCCTTTTTAGATTTTGGGCAACTGCCATTGGAGATTGCGATCGCGCCCAGCTACAACAGTGTTTAAAATCTCGGCTGGCGAGACTAGCGCGACTATGCCGCGAATCTCAATACCTTCGCGACAACCAGTTCGCCGCCGACGAGCGCCAAGTGCGCACTTGCGATCATGTCTTTTCGCGATTTCTCCGGAGTTGTGTGGACCTCGCTCGTTGCCCATCGCGAAGTTCTCGCCTCGCGATTTTCAGGTGCGCAATCCGCTTCGGGAATCGAAAAGAACCGAGGATGCTTTTGAAAACTACTCCGAACGGTTCGCCCTTGAAAAAGCAAGAGATCGCGAAGCTGCAGAAAGATTTCTTACAAAGATTACAAATAAAAAAAATGAAAGATTGTACGTGGAATGTAAATGACGATGATTCTCCGCCGCTGAACTGTAATTTCGAATCGTATATTGTTTCGACATAAAATAATGAAACGTTAGAAAGTAAAACCGGAAGCTCTATCATCAATCAGCACGTTCTCAGCTTTATATTAAGTTAAAAAAAAAAAAAAAAAATACACCGTGCTATGTAGAAGAGATAAAATCCTTTACAAAAGATCGTTCGTCTCTACCGTTTGAGTGAAGAGAAAATTAAAGAAAACTTATTATATCGTATAAGAAGTTTATCAATAATGCAAAAGGAGCTGTAACGCGCGTTTCGATTTATCACGACCGCTTCAACGAGGATTTCGAATTAACTTTTGGTGACGTGTTTTTTCATAATATGTATTTCTCAAAAATTGGCGCTGACGCTCCAGCCAGCCCTGATTAAATTATATAACAAGAAGGAGAAAGAAAGATAGAGACAGAGATGATGGCGGTTAATTAATTTTTATAAGTCGACCGCAAAAGTGTGACCGCGTATATTAGATACTCGTTGATGCATACGATGAAAAATGGATTTGTGCAAGGAAGAGATAACAAGTGTGCTAATTATAATGGACAAAGCATGCTGATACGGTAAGTTAAATGTCAACATCGTCGATTTATCAGCGCATTCTTCAACGTTGAATGATGACACTGGAATGTGGTCATAGAAAAATGGTGACAGAATATATTAAAAACTATAATAATATAAAAATATTAAAAATATAACAATTAAGTATTTAACATTTAATATATATATTAAATAATTAAATATGAAAAATATAATAATTTGAAAGACATTTAAGTAATTCTTGGCAAAGATATTGTATGGAAATTCGCAATTAAAACGTGACGAAGTTCGAATATACGGCGCGTAATAAGATGAAGAGGTCGAGCGCGCAAAAGATGAATAAAAACGTATTTACGCAGCTAGGCTTCAAAGTGAAACTTTGTTTATTGATAATTTACGCGCGTTGCTTCCGCGATAAATTGATGTTTACGAGGATGTTTACTTCGGTACACATTTATTACAATACTCAAGTGACATTCGCTTGTTGCGCGACTAAGGGCTCGAACGTAACGAAAACTAATGTGTCAGGAGCGTAAAGATTTAGATTTCGACACATACGGAGAGAGACCAAAATGTCTCGCAAATAAATTTGCGGTAAATGATGATGATCTTTTTTTTTTTTTTCAGTTCCTATGAGAAACTCAGACAACGAACTTTTTCGTGAACACACACGGTAAAGCGTTCGTGTCTCGTGGATGGTCCACTCTTTGATCAGGAATTGTGAATTACCGGCGCACGAAGGATTCCTCCCCTCTCCTTCCTAAAAGAAATTCTAAAATTTGCACTTTACTACATACGTATATACAATGACCGTGGTTTCTGTCGGGCGATATTTTCGGTAAGGTCGTGCGAAAATATAATTCGACAATCGAGACGATTGTCAGACACGTCGACGACGACGACGACGACGTTTGCACGTAACGCGCGTGCATTATTAACGACGTCATCATATTCGCGATGAGCGAATACCTGTTGTTCCCGATTACGACACGAATGACTAAGAGAACGAAGCTGTTAGAGAGATGTCCACGTTCCGGATCTCGAGTCCGAAATTGAAGCAAAGTGTCTCGCATGCTTTTTTTTTAATAAACGGCCAAAGGATATCACGACGTATCATTAAAAATAATTATTAATTAATGATTTTTTCAATTCTCTTTAAGTACTTTGTTATTTAATCAAAAGTGATGTTATACATATGAAACTTGAAGGTCTCAAAAGTTTAAACGATAATAACTAAAATGTGCCAAACACGCGAAGGCTGAGTGTCGGTTTTGGCCGCACTTCGAAACAAATCTTCCGAAGAGATGTATCGATCTTTCAAAGGCGCCGCAAAAGATCGCTCGCGGAAATCTCTTCTCATGCAAATTGTGCATTGTGCACCCAGACACTTCTCGGTTGCTTCGACCGTTTCCTAAAGTTATATTTACCGTCGCCGTCGCGTTACTGGCGCGATTCCCGAAAGACATTATTTTTTTTTTTTTTTTTAACACACCAGACATATTTATATTCACGACGATTTTCCCACACCCGGAGAAAAAGGCGCGGATCGACGCGCAGGCATATTTCTCGGATTCGTCACGTCTTTTCTTCGCGTCCCGATGACGTCCCGCTCTTGTGATGACACCCAATTGTTTTTTATATAGTCGTTGTTGTTGCAATCATCAGACGTTCATATATAGTTATACAACAGAGTATAATTTTTAAATAAGTAAATAAATAAATTTCTCTCACATGCGCGTAACAACAATATTTTATTCTCTGAAATACGCGAATGATTTTGAAAAAACTCGGATGTACGCACAATCGCGGAGTAATTTTTGATCTCAGGTTTCATAAGCGAGAGAATCTCTGGAAGTATGAGTGACAACGTGCTCGCGAGCACGTCGTTCTCGAAAAGAAACTGTGCTCTTGAATGGGTGAAAGATGACGGTCTCTTATCAATACGAGGTCGCGAGTTCGACCAGCGGCGGATTCACCAGGCTTCTGCTTATGTGGCGCGGTTCTCTCTACAAGCTCATCTACAGAGAACTTTTGCTTTATTTGATTCTCTTCGGCGCATTGTCCGCGCTCTATCGCCACGCCTTCACCCCCGCTCAGAAAAGGTGCGCAAAGTTTTGTTTTCCATTTCTGCTTTTTATAGATATATATGCAAATTTTATCATTCTTAAGTTATTTCCAATTTTATTGAAATGTTGTCATTATTCGAAATTTTACATATACAATATTGCAACACACATTGCAGGGAGTTCGAGCACGTAGTCGTCTATTGCGACACTCTGATCAAACTGATTCCGCTGAGTTTCGTGCTCGGATTTTACGTGTCTTACGTGGCGCAGAGATGGTGGAAGCAATACAAGGCAATACCGTGGCCCGATAAGTACGTTTTTAGATAAATGTGAAATAATTCAATAGAAATATATTTTTTGTTCATTTTCCTCGCTTATGTAGTTGATTACGATTTGTATGTAATTTCGACATATATTTATTGTACGTTTCCCTATTTTCTTTCTTGCAGAGTGATGCATCTTGTGGCTCTCTACATCACCGGAAACGACGAGTACAGTCGGATGCTACGCAGGGCCCTGATGCGTTACTTGAATCTCTCACTGATACTTGTTCTGCGTTCCATCAGTTCGGCAGTGAAGAGACGATTTCCCACTCTCGACCACGTCGTCGATTCCGGTAAATCGCTACCGCACGCGGGGGGAACGAACGAATCGCCGTCGTGGCGGCGATATTGAAAAAAAAAAAAATTATTTAACGAGTGTGTGTTACCGCTACGCAGGCTTCATGACCACGTTGGAGCTCGAATTGTACCAGTCGGTGCCGAGTGAGGAGTTTAACACCTATTGGATACCGTGCACGTGGTTCATTAATCTTCTCAAGGAGGCACGTAAGAACCACAGGTTGTCCGATGCGCAGGGCCTAAAGCTAATCATGGAGGTGCGAGTAAACTTTCCCCTAATGCTTTTTTTCTCTATCTTCGTACCTTCAATCTCGATCATTTCTCGATTTGTTTCTTCTGGCAAAATGTTTTTTTTTTTTTTTTTCAATTATTGTGTCACCGGAGACGAAAAGAATTACAGCCGGTCGTTCGGCACGCGCAATTGTCGATAAACGCGGAAGAGAACGATATGAAATTTTACGAGCGGCTGTTGTTAATCCACCATACGAATCGATAATACACACGAGAACACAAAGGAAACAATCGTAAAAACCGTCTATCAACAATGATTTTATTCTCTCTGATTAGGCACGTACGTTGGCACGAATGTGTCTCGAGATTGAATTTTTCAGAGATAACATAAGTTTTTCGTTCAGCATTTTCTCAGCGTGTTTTGCGAAGGCGTATAATTTAAACAGCAATCGCACAAAACAGGCGGATCAAAAACGACACTAAATTTTGTTTTGTTAATTTTATTGTTTTGTGTAATTAAATTTTTTCTCTTTTTCACTCCTTTTTCCTCCTTAATATTATTACCGAAATCAGTGAAATCAATAACTTTTGTTCCCAGCAGAAATTGACAATTGACGAAACTTAAAAAAAAACTCGAAAATTAAATTACGAATTGCATATTTTATTTAGCTTAAAAAAGAATTGCTGTATTTAGATATTAGATAGCAATTAAAATACCTCTGAGCCACGCGTTTAGTTTCTTTACTTACTTACTCTTTGTAGCTTGATTGAAGTTTTAGACTCGTTAATGAAGCTCGATTTGCAGGAGTTTAACGAATTCCGGACTAAATGCGGTCTCTTGTGGAGCTACGACTGGGTGTCGATCCCATTGGTGTACACCCAAGTTGTGACACTCGCCACTTACAGTTTCTTTGCGGTCGCGCTGATCGGCCGGCAGTACATCGACGGCGTCGAAAAGCAATTTCAATTGAAGATAGACAAATACGTGCCGATCTTTACGATTCTGCAATTCTTCTTCTTTATGGGATTGCTGAAAGTAGCCGAACAACTGATAAATCCCTTCGGCGACGACGACGAGGATTTTGAGCTGAACTGGCTGATCGATCGTCATACCAAGGTATCGGAAACGATATCTAAGATAAATGTTCTCATGCGTGAGAAATTTATTATAAATTTATTTATATGTAATTTATTACGTAATTTTTTCGGAATTCGATCCCAATCAAAATCGATTTTTTTAATTGTTGTTCTATTGTTTTGTTCATTTCACAATTGTAATACTTACAAACAGGTGTCGTATCTTGGAGTGGACACACTGATGAACCGTTGTCCGCCGCTCGTCAAAGACATCTTCTACGACGCCGAGAACATAAGTCTGCCGTATACGGAAGCGGCCGCGGCGTACAAGAAGAAAACTTATCGTGGTAGCGTGGCGAACATGATGTTAGTAGTGGTTGATCTCTGTGTACACATACAGTTTAGAATACGCAAAGCTACTAAATTTTTGACACAAATAACAGATGAAATCTATGTATACATCAAAAAATTTTCAAAGTCGTTTCTGAAGATGATTTTTACACTTTTTTTACGCGATATACAAGAAACAATTTCGCACAGTCAAAAGGTTTTAAGATTTTATTTTAATTGCGGGCGAAACAAAAATGTCATCGGGTTTGATTACGATGTAATCGTAATTTTGTAGGGTACCCGAAGAGAAACAGGGAATGTTCCTGCCCGGTATTTTGGAAGAGGAAGAAGAATCCTCGAAAGACACTCTACGCGCTTCTGTCATAAATTTAACAAACCTGAGCGAGAGTCCGACGAGCGAAATGCGGTAAGATTGTAATTGAAGCGAGTATCTCTCTAAATTTGTAAATTTGTCTTAATATTATTTTTCCATGTTAAAATAAAAGTACGCAGACCATTTCTTGCAAATAGATTTCGGAATTTTTTTTTTTTTTTTTTATTCTGATGAGTACGTTCTATTAAAAGAGATGCGATGCGACAAGAACTTTATTAAGTTAGACGCGTTTGTTCCAGCCAGATCAGTAGGTCCCCTTCGGCATCTGCGAGGATGGCTTTCGATTGTCCCGAAACAATTGTACAGTTGGATGGCCAAGAACAACAACCGCTGGAACAACGGCACACGATAACCGAGGCCGTTAAAAAGTTTTCGTCCTTGGCGAAGAAAGGCTCGGGATCTCGTGCCGACTTGCGGAAACCCTTTTTCCCGATTCAAATGAAATCACCCAAGACGATGTTGCAACCCTGGCCGAGCGCGACGAACATCTCGCGTTCGAGTTTCGCGTCGACGCCGTTTCCCACGTCAGCCGACTCATCGCCAGGATTCTTCGAAACCGGCAGTGTCTGGAAGAAAGATTCAATCACGAGCTTGTATCGTCGATCATCCGTCGAGAATTCGGAAGAACGTCCTAGCGTTTCGTCGCGCGGCGAAAAAAATCAAGAGGGTGTTGTCAATTCGGCGTTCACCGGTGAGAAAATGAACGACGTGCCGGACATATGCGACTGCGACGACGAAGGACACAATGATCCCACGGAATCTAGTTCTTCGCATCAGTGTAGACAGATCTTGGATCAGCACTTTTTAACACCGGAAACAATCGATGTGTCCGCGGTCATCGGTTGCGAACCGAGTCGTTCGAGAACTGCCAGTTGCTCGAAATATTTGACACCTAAAAAAGACGATTCCCGAAAGAAGAGAAGTTTTCAGTGGCGGTCGAAGATATCCAAACCATTGAGGTTCCGCAGAAGAACCACCGACAACATACCAACCGTGATCACAGTCCTGAGCCACACCAGGAGCACGCCAGATCTGAGAGATTTGAATGAACAGGCGAAGATCGCGCAAAGTGAAGCGACTACTATACATACTTTTCACACGCAAGAGAACGACACGAAGTTGTGATGTATAGTTGTTTTTTGAATATTTTTGTGTAAATAATGTACATATTGTAGAGAAAATGTTCCAAAGTTGTATTATGTAAAACAAAATATATCTAAATATATAATAATATAGTTTATTTGAATAATTTGGTAAACTTTATTGCAATTATGTTTGATATTACATCCATATACTTCTTCCTTTATTACATAAAGATTATATATATATATTCTCGTCAACGGTCATATCACAAATAGAATTAATCCGTTTGGTATTATGAACTGTTTGAAGTGTAATATTATATTACCGTATATAATTTTCTTTCTCACGATTCTCACGATTTTTTTTAAATGCTGTGCTAGTACCGAAGAAGTTCAAACGCGAAAATTGCAGATGGGTTGCAGACCGAATAATAATCTAAAATTTATTTCTGATGTAGGCGTGCTTTTTCTGATAATGTTTCTATATAGTTTATAGTTAATTTCTATATAGTTTATCTCGACAGATGTGTATAGAGTAGGCTTAGTTTAATTATTTTAGGTTTAATTATTTTAGGTAAAAAAAGGATAGGTGAAATAAGAAGTACGAGCCAGTTTTGCACAAGTATATTTATTTTCAGCTTATATGTAAGAGTGTGTGTGTATATTTTTCCGTCCCACTTTTCAGACTGCGGACTGTCAGATACATTTAAGTACTATTTCCGATGTGGTTAAAAAATATAGCACACGTATGTTTAAAACTTGACAACTAATGTTGTAACTTGGGTTTTCACTTTTAGTAAAAAAAATAAATTAAAGTAAATATTTTTGCTTCACTATTTTAATTTTTCAGTAAATGTTGATACATTATTGCAAAATAATTACATAAAAAAAAAACAAAAATAATAATAAGTAAATAAGTTACATATATTAAGTAAAAACAAATTTTTTTTTAAATCTATGATTTTCTCTCGCGCGCGCGTCGTAAATTATCTTCTTTTAATTCCAGAAGTGTATACTGCAACATTGACAAATTATTTGTTATTTTAGCATAACTCAGTATTCACTATCGAATTTGCTGTGTGTTACACGCACATATAAATAAGACAGTGTACCTGTGCGTATAATTCTTCCATTTTGTTTTGTTCTTTTAAAACATTTTTTCTATATTCTTCTATATCTAGTACATTGTCCGATAATGATAATACAATTGTGCTTTTGAACTTTCAGCCGCCGTTAATTGAACAGCTCACGCAGGCCGCTGTTTTACAGTTTTTGCGTTGGTTTACAAACAACTGTGTCATGCTGTTTCTCGTGTCGTGAAAATTCACAATACCGCATGACACAATAATAATATTTGCTGATTACGGCTGTTATTTTCAACGACTTTTGCTGCTTCTTTAGCTCTTTGTCGGCTCCTCTACGTCTCCGCGCCTTTGTGCTTTGCTCTCCAGCTTCCTGCCGTCCTCTCGTGAGTAACAAGATGCCAATGTCGGCGTGCATATCGTTAGATGAAATGATAAAAATGATTTATATGACACAGATGGTGGCGATGTCGATGATGATGGTAATGATTTTGACGGCGATGATGCCAGTATAGACGCTCTCACTGAATATATTTTACATATTGAAGAAAACAAACACAACGAGACTTAATTCTATATAAATTATTCTAAATTGGCCCCGGAGGAATGGTAAGCTCTAGGGTGCGATCTTGAACCTTTCAGCATCGTCACAATACATATGGATATATGACATACACAATACATTTTAAACGCAATATTTGCAATATTACAAATACGTATGTAAATTTACGTATGTAACACGTATCGAATATATATATATATAAAAATACATATTTTTAATATTGCAAATAAAGTCAGTGGTACGCACTTCTGTGTGATCTGCTGTAATTTTTACACATGTGTAAAAATTGTAAATCAGCGTGAACCGCGAGACCACTGGGCCGGTCTAACTCTTCTTTAATTAATACTCTATTGTATGTACATAACTCTCACACAAAATCGTCTATAGAATTTCTCCTTCTCCCCTTCTTAGCGGAATAACGGTCGCTTTTTATAGAAACGAGTTCTGAGCAGATATTTGACTTAAGAAGCGTCTTCTTGAGTTTGAATTAGTTTGCAGTGCATGTCGGTAATATCGATAGTATCGATACAACACAAGATAGGGCAAGGAAAGGATCACATGCTGTGGACAGGACGCCGAAAAGAAAGTAATTATAAAATATATATAGTTATATTCTTTGCATCTTTGGTGGATTTGTACCACACCTTTTTAAGCATAAATGCTTTAATATCTTCCCATAAAAATAAGTTGTATAACTTAAGCTAACCTAGAAACTTTTCTCTTTTTCTCTCAAACGTGATTTTATCAGTTATCATTTTATGATTATTTCGTCGTTTGTTGAATTATTTTGTTTTTTTCAGTATAAAACTTAAAAGCCAAATGATATATGTTTTAAGTTTGAATGTGTGATGTGTCATCATATTTTTAAACTGTTGCATACATATATATTTACATGATAACTCTCTTTTTTGACACAGCATTAATACAAAATGAGGAATATGACACTTACAGAAATGGAGCCGTTAAAAATACATTTAGATTCGTTAGAAATGGCTGGAAAGATGGTGGACAAACATATTATTGCAGACAGCAACTTTCCATCTTTAATTAATCTCATGCGATACAATGTGCAAGGTAAATTATGTATATACAATATATATTTTTTGCCAAAAGTCGCAGCTAACTATATGAGAGATATTAATGTTATTATCTGAAAGTAATAACCTGATATATCTTTTATTCTTTTTTGGTTTAGGTGGGCCAACAGTTAGTGGTCTTGACGATCACGATTATCCTAACTTGAGCGTGTCAATGAGTTTAACAAATATCAATCAAATGAAAATCCACAGAAAAATTTCTTTGCCTTCTGAAGTAATGGAGCATTTTGGCCGTATCCTTTCTAAATTATTGTATTTCAGAGAAAAGTTTCTTCAATTTCTGTCATTTTACATATATTTTTATTCGATCCTTATTGAAAACATAGATATGCAATGTCATTGTATGATGGGTCTTTTTACGGAAATTTCAAAAGCATGGCTTACAATCGACAGTGATATTTATCTATGGTCCTATGAAAATGAGTAAGCACACAATGTTTTATATACACAAGAGTTGTATTTAATGGTTTTAACTTTGTATAAACTTATATACCTGTAGAACATTAATAAATATGTAAAATATAAAATTATACAGGTCTGATGTTGCATACTTTGACGGTTTAAACGAGACTATTATAAGTGTAGGCTTAGTAAAACCCAAGGCGGGAATTTTCCAGAGTTATGTTAAATACTTATTAATTCTCACAACTACAGTAGAAATAATCATTCTTGGCGTTACAATACCTGATGACACAAAAGGTAACAATTTATTACAATTCTGGTTGTTAAATATAATTATTTCACATGTTATGTTACTATAATATATTGTAAATCTTGTCGATTGAATTTGTACACATCATACAGAAGTGCAGTTAGTTCCCGAGCCAATTTTTACTGTTACAACTGATGGGATAGGAATTACCACAATTGCTAATACCAGTAGTGGTAGAATTTTTCTTGGTGGTAGAAACGGATCATTATTTGAAATATATTATCAAGTAGGACACAAATATCTAAGATTTTTTAAAAGACGTATCTATCTTAACTTTTATTTTAATCAGTTTCTTTGCGTGCGTACAGGCGGAGAGCAGTTGGTTCGGTAAACGATGCAAAAAAATTAATCATTCAGAAGGTCCGTTGTCATTTCTGGTGCCGTCATTTGTTACCATGGCTCTGTCGGAAGAGGAAGCTATAATACAGATATCAGTGGATGATTCACGTAATATTTTGTACACTTTGGGCGATAGAGGTACAATTACAGTTTGGGATATTGATAATGGTGGTGCATCTAAAATCACATCATTATCCCAAGCTTCTTTGGTACAAAATACTGTCCATGTCGTTAAGTAGGTAATCCTTTATCAATATTACATAAATTGTTAGTAATCAGATTATTTTAACATAATTTTTCTTTTTTTCAAGGACTCTGGACAGTAACAATTTTCGACCTCTTGTAAGCATATCGGCCATAACAGAGTCCGAATCGGTACATTTGAACTTGGTCGTTGTTGCAGCGACGGGAACTCGATTCTACTTTAGTTGCACTTCCGTTACAAATCCTTCAAGTAGACCGCAAGGTCTATATTTAATACATGTCAGGTTACCACCGGGCTACGCTGCGAATGCTCCAGTAATGAGACCGCGGAAAGTGCAAATGGCTTATTATCGAAAAGGTAAATTACTTAATCACTTGTGTATATCTCGCGTGAGTGAAATGTCAGATATGTTATTTAACTTACTGATACTTTGTGATATTTCCTAGGAACACTTATTCTTGTTTGTGGAGGTGATACAGAAACGGCGTGGTGTTTAAGCAATGATGCTTATCCATTTACAAATTACTTGGCTGAAACTCAAAGTATCCTGCCTCTCGACAGTCCAGCTTGGGCTATGGAGGAAATCATACGCGATTCGGCTATACATATAGAGAAGCAAAGCAGCGCTCAGGGTGAACCTCCGTTATTAGTGCGCCAACATATGGAACCACCAAGAAAATTCATATTTTTGACAGCACAGGTATACGATAGGTACATTTTGTTATATTTACATAAATATTATCGTATGCGCGTATGTTACCTATTATTATTGTGTGTGCACACATGTATCTATTTATAATGTGAATCGCTTTTTGTTGCAGGGAGCAATAATCTTGATGCAAGTACGTCCTGTAGATATTCTGAGACAACTTCTTTTGGAGCAACGTGGACCCGACACAGAAGCAGTACGCGCATATTTCCAAACTCAATCTCTGGAACAAGCTTGTGCCACGTGTTTAATTTTGGCGACGCTTGAAAGTTCTCAAAATGTTCAGGTAAAATTGTTATTTTTCATTCACGTGTAAGGGGTTTGCTTATATGATAGAAAATATTATTATAGAAATATCCTTAATTTTATTAATAATACATATTTTTTCACGGCAATATTAGTTATCAGAATGGGCAACTCGTGCATTTTTCCTATACGGTGGTCAAAGGACAGCAGGAATAGGTCCTTCAATTGACATGCATAGTGGTTTTCCTGGTACGTATACGTGTCTTTTGTATAATACATGCATAAATGTTTACATCGTATTTAAAAACTTAATGTTTTAACTTATATATTAATAGATTTACGCACATCTACACCCAGAGTTCCGCCTTTCGACTCGAGAACTCAAGTCTTCCGGCCATCTGGGCAAATGGGTCTTAGCACAGATGTTGCCTTGCAACGTTTCTCCGCTAAACACAGCGGATTGTATCTTTACGTAGGAAGAATACTTCGTCCCATATGGAACATACGGTGTATAAAACAAGAGACAATAAATAATAAGTGTGTGGTAAGTGTTAGTAAAAAAGAATTATTACTCTATCTCCTGACATCGTTGCTTTATGTAATTAAAGTGTAATTAAAGTGTA
>QVOB01023696.1:0-39702 GCA_014839585.1 Pseudomyrmex concolor
ATTATTTCATTGGAATAATTTCATTGGAAATTTCTTTGGATTTAACAAAATTTGTTAAATCTAAAGAAACCGTTTCTCTCTGTGTACGAATTCACGCGAATAGCCGAATTTATCGAGCGAGCTTTTTTACTAGTCTCTCTTCCTAGCTATAATCGTAACTTTGACGCAGATAAGTATTTCTGGGCTGAAATGTAGACGCGTCGTCTTTCCGATGACGTAGAAAAGCGGAATAAATTAATTTCTTTATTGACGTAGTTTTCGCCCTCGATCTGAATGACCCTTTTCAGGTTTATCTTCAGCACCGATTCGTCCAGTAGTCGCCATAGTATCGATTTTTTCTGCATTCCGACCGGATTCTACCCAGCGCAAAAAAAGGAACGATCCTTCGGGATACAGTATCGAGAAAGAGGAAAGAGAGACGAAGCTGGAAAAACACTCTTTCATAGAGCATTCGCTAAGTAATTAATGTTGCGATAACAAAGCGCGTACAAAGAATTTGACACATAATATATTACAAGTACGAATATTTTATTTGGCCTCTGATTCGGTCATAGTACTTCAAGTATGCTATCGATTAATGCCTTTCAACTATAAAAGTAATCGATTAATTCTTATAGTTAAAAAAATTGTCAAAAATGTCAGACGACTGCGCTATGCTTTTTGAACAAACGTGTTATACACACGTACTGAGTAACGTTTTCTCACAATCAATCTTCTAATTCGTAAAACACTTCTTTGTAACAAGACATTTTAACGCTTTTTCTAATAATTAACTTTTTTAACACTCATTCTATATTGTACGTCGTTATTAACGATCCAAAAGCTCACATCTCCTATTCACATCTAGTGCTTGGTTCATAGTGTGCTTGAATAAATTGTTACATTGTCCAGTCGCCATTATGTGTTTGGCGTTGCAAGCTTGAGTCCGCCGTAGTGCTAAAGGTGTCAACTGTGGTTAACCGAATTTTCCGTTTTCACTTATATCACAATGAAGGCAGCTAGCGATCCAGAAACAGACAGGCAAATGAAGTTAGTTAACCGAGGACTGTCGGAACGACTGAGCCGTAATTAACTCATTAGCGTCCGGCACGAAAGAAGAATGAATCGGCAACTGTCACATCTTCGGGACAACGTAAATTAAGAGAGCGTGCGCGAAGAATAAAGCCGTTGTCGTCGTGTCGCCACCTCTCGCGTACTTTGAATCCTCGCAGCGAAATTAATCTCGCGCGCGTCCGCGAAGTGGAATTATTCTCCCCCATTTTATGGGGCGTTTCCGCATTTGCTCCTCCAGAGCTTTGCCGTCCGTTGCTTTTGCTCGCACGACCGAGTCTCTCGCTTCGCCACGAAGCGGAATATGCGTCCGTATAACTCGTTCAGCGCCTGACGTGAAAGAGAGACTAGAGCCGGCAGAACGATCCATCCTGGCTCGGAACGTGGCAAGTAAGAATCATATTTCACACGTATACCACAGCAGTTTTGGAAACTGTCACAAACTGACACGCGAGAGCGTGCAACATTTCTGCGAATATATAAAATTCGCTGTTTTATAAAAAAAAGCATATTTTCACATTTAAACAAAACAGATCAGACACAATTATTCGTTCCTCAATTATTGCATTTTACACATTATAATCATCTAACTGCACAATCACTTGGAAAATATAGTTTTATATATTCGTTGCCGCATATACAGTATGAAAAGAGAACACTTTCTTCCCGAGAAGTTTTGTTCAACAGCGAATTCGCAAGAGAATCGATGTCCGATATATCTTCCGCATCCAATGATCAAGCAGTTAGACGCCTCTACCTCTTTCTCGGATCGTCTCTGTTAAAGAGCGTCGCACGTTGGTGTCGTCTTAGAAACTTGAAATTCGTGTCGCGAGTAAAACTTTAGGATTGGGTCGAATAAAAAGTTCTCTCTCTAGCTTGTGCTAGAGGAGAGATATTTATCTTGCTTCCTCGCGCGAATCTCGCAGCGTCTTTAAAATTATAGGACGACGCGACGCGAGAAAATTTGTTCTGTCGCGTATCTGTACGGCAAGTCTTGCGGTAAGAGTGGTGAACAGAACTGGAAATAAGTCGCGCGTTTCCTTTATTACTCCTGACGGTGTTCTTATCTCCGTAATTTCAAGTACGTGAAACGCTTCCGCATCTAGCGCGTTTACGCGCGAAGTTCGCGACTTCTTTTTTTGTCACACACATCGCACCTGCTAAAGGATCTCTTGACCAATTTCGTTGACGACGCGTGTTGTAACGCGTCCATTATAGGCGGATGTTACTTACCTCGAGAAAAAATGCGATCTCTCTTTTTCTTTCTCAAAGAGATGGTTTCTTTTGCCATTAATTCTTTTAATGTACAATTTTTTTATAAAAAAGAAGTAAGCACCTTCTTTCTGTCGGAACTTTCATATACTACTTACTACTTTTAATATCAGAAAAGACACACAAGAGAAAATGCATTATAATTTCTTTAGATATCTTGGACAAATGAAAAAAGAAACAGTTTATTTTTTTTTAACGTTTAATTAGTTGTTTTACACATACGGAACCAGAGCTGCAGGATGACATGTTATTTCAGAAAGACTTTTAAGACCAGACGTTCGCGGATAGTTCGTTGAAACAACGGAATGTAATATAACAAAGAGAGCGGGGCTTCCGCGTTTTTTTCCGCAAAAATAGCAAGACAGCTCATGGAACAGACTGACATTGTAACAAAGTATTGCGCGCTAGAATATCCTTTTTCGTAGAGACCTATTAGAAAAATTCATCCGACTCAGCATCAAAGCAGCCTCCTGAGGCTTGCCGAAAGAAAAGACACGATATAACGCAGCTATGCTGTAACTGACGCAATGATTCTCCCTAAGGACGACCTAAAAGTAGGTATCAACACAGGAAATTCACTTATCTTCTTCTATCTCGGTCCTACCTCGGTCCTCTCATTCTTCCGTTTCTCTCAAGACCATTCAGCTGAAGTTGAAATTCTTACTAGAGAAATCAAGTCAACGGATCAAAACATAACGACACAGATAATTTCATCAATAAATTGTTTTTGATCGAATATATTTATGGAGAATATTACTTTATAAAAAAAAAAAAAAAAACAACATACTAAAACTTTCTTTTTTGCGTAAATTTTAATAATATATTTGTGTCTTTAATATATTTGAGAATCGTATTGTGATTCGTTTGTCGATTGACTATCACGAAAAATACTGCGCGCGCATGTTTGGTTTTGTTCTTTTATAATCTTCTTTCAATCATTAAGACACTAATATCACAATCGTTGTCATGTCAAGGAGATATCGAAGGTCTTCACCGATAGTGAATTCATCGAAACCAAGAAGAACGGATTAAAATCGATGAAAGAGAAAACTTGCCGATGTACTGCACAATAATATCGATAGCGCACTGTGCTACTTTTATTACTTAAAGATATTTCCTGAGATGATAAAAACATCTCTTAAACCTGAAACGTGTGAAACGCTAGGAATAAAATAGAAGTATTGTTTCTGTAACATGTGACAGTTTCGTAATAAAGCAATTCAATTGAATTCTCAAGAATATTTTTATATACATATATTGATTTGTTTGATTTCAATTGCTCTACTAATTATCGAGTGAATCACTGATATATAAAACAAAACTAACGTAATGCATTATTATACATTTGAACATTTGAAAATATTAACAACGTTATAAAGTATAAAAATAAGTAGAAATTAAAAACAGAACATAGTCAGCAACTGACTAGTTTTCTTTATTTTTTTTATACAAAATACGTATCAAGTGTTAACATA
The DNA here is from genome assembly GCA_014839585.1 of Pseudomyrmex concolor. Taxonomy (NCBI): domain Eukaryota; kingdom Metazoa; phylum Arthropoda; class Insecta; order Hymenoptera; family Formicidae; genus Pseudomyrmex; species Pseudomyrmex concolor. Next base: position 3,798 of record QVOB01023696.1, read on the forward strand.
TCGAGGTACGACATTTCGCTTTGGAGAAAAAAATCGTGCGTGATTAAACATGCAGTTTCTTGCGCCATCGTGGGAAAAATTGTGTCATTCATTTGGCGAGATCGTGGAGAAAATCGACATATCCTCGGCATTTTGCACTTCCTTGATGAAAAGCGAATATTGGAGCTGCGCGTAATACGTCGACGATATTGATTACCGAACGTATCGAATTGCCGAACGCATTTTTCATCAATATGTCGTTTTATCGTTATAAATCAAGCAAACTCGCATCTCAATCGCATCTGATAAAAAATCATCATGTTGAAGCGGCTATTGTCTATACAACAAAGATATAGACAACTAACTAATTATAAAATTCAATTGTGCAATTATATTTTTTAAGCTTTTTTGATTAATTATTTATATATTTACGATAATTGTATAAACTTTGCTTCAAATTTCTAGCTTTTATCTCACATTAAAGTATCACGGGATTTGTAATATTGATTGGCACAAATCTCCTTTTTCGTATTAAGAAAGATTAAAAATTCCTTCAGAGAGACTACGAGCTGTTTCTCAATCTTGCACGCAGCCTCTTGCAGCAGACTAGACTATCGCAAGAGCTACCTCTCGCGGAAGCTATCCGTGAAGCATCAACGACGTCGACTAAAGTACCACAAGGAGTGGTCTTCTCTTGCGGAAAGAGAAAAAGAAGTGAACGGACGTAAGATGTTAGGCTGTTTGATTCTTTCTTTTCCTCTTTCTCTCTGTCTCTCTTATTCTCTCAAGAAGATATTATATGACGAGAGAGAAAAAATCTCAGGATACAGAAGATTGTTTTTTTCGAAGCGACCGCCTCTTCGATTTTTTATCGTTGACAATGTTTGTACTGCGCGTATCTGATACTGTGTACAAAGATATAGATATTTGCAATTTATTATACCTGCGATCGAAGTTATTCTTTCTTCTTGTTGACACGTCGGAGGAATTTCACATATAAAGAGAGATTATCGCCACATAAGCCTGCGGAATAGATTGCTGCGTGCCAAATTATTCAACGTGCGCGTATATAATGCATATTAACCTTTGATGCTGAATAAATGTTCACCTCAGATTATCAGATGATACGATATGATTATTGCAATATAGTTGCATACGCGTTCAAATATACGCGTAGCTTAGGATTGATGCGCGATAAGTAATTTAGAATGACAGTCATTACAATTGCATAATAATAATAGCACTAATAGCAAACAAAATGTATGTGATTATCATATTAATTGCTGATTGTGCATAAATAAAACAATAAATAATGAAGATATTTTTTCATTAGAAAGCGGATATTGCTTTCATTTTTTTTCAATAAAATTATCGTTGTAGATTAATGACATTAAAATTGATTATTAGCGAAATTTACGTGTTGCTTACATGTCTATTATTAAACGCACGCATATATATAGTTTTAAACATGCTGCGCAACCGTGAGTGACCGACTAACTGGTATCCGTATTCAGTGTTGAAAAAGTTATAAGGAGAATTTCTCAGGCTTTAACCAGCCACTAAGGCCCTTGGGGTAGTTTCGAGTAAGAGCCAGCTAGAGCTGCCACCTCGATGAAAACACGGTAAACCCTTAGGAAGCTAAAAGGTGACAAAATGCGGGTAACCGCCGTCGAGACACCGAAATGATGTTGCAGTATATTTCGAGCAGCGTTTCACGGCTATCTCCCAGATGTAATATCGTAAAGCTACCCTAAAGACAGAGATATTGCACGAAATACTTGATGTTGTTGAACGCTTATTACTATAGCAAACTACGAAAGAAATATCGCGAGATGACTAGATTATGATGTCATAATTTCGAAAAATTTATTTCTAAATAACACAACAAAATTAATTTAATTTGCTTGAAACGTTAGTCTTATGTTATAGTATTTATTGTTATTGTATGTTTCAATCATGGAATATAATTTTCCGAACTATATTGTTACACCTTGTTCCCGCTACAAAGAAAATTATTTACGCGAAGGTGTAATATTATAATTTGAAATTTATTCGAGAAATCGATCTCCTCCAATACCGATTTACTGTAACACGAGAAATAGGATATTGCTATCCGATCCCATAGGGAACTCCATAGTTGTTTGTACGAAACTACGATAATTCTCTCTAGTGTCAACACTCTCGCGTCCTGCGTTTCATATCGTTCGATAAAGTGGCAAGTCGTTGAAAGAAACGCAATTGTCACCACCAACAACGCAGAGGCGAAGGGGAAGGAGCGTTATAAAATTCACAGGATACTGCGAGAGCAACGCGCGCATAAAGAGCACTTTCGCTAAATTATGCATAGAGCATGAAAAATTCCCACAGCGAGTCGGGGTGCCCGACTTCCACGGGCTGCATAAGGAGATTCGCATTATCGTGCATGTTGAATGACGGGAAGCAAGAGGGAGCCTGAAGGACGGCCGAGAGGCCGAAGAGCAGCCGACGGCGGTATGAAATTTTTATCAGTGATACACGGCGGAAGGACATGCCCAGAATCGGAATCGCTCGTACTCTCAGAAACAACGCAAGAACAAGCAAACGCGCTATCGTACGCGAGCAAGTAAAGTCGCAGAAAGTTTACGTTCGACTAAACAATTATATTATTGACGATGTCTATTTTTTTTACTTATTAATTCTAGCTAATGTTTTTATATGTTTTGACTTTCATTTTTTCTTGTTTTAGTCATCTACAAATCTTTAAATATCTATTTTTACAAAACAATTATTTTTAAAAAACTGTTATTTTGTTTCAGACCGCTATTGAAGCAAATTAAGAACTCTGCGGAGTCGCACATTGTGTTGGACTGTTCTACCGAAAGAATCTACGATGTGTTGAAACAGGCGCAGCAGATCGGAATGATGAGTGACTATCACAGTTACCTCATCACCTCTTTGGTAAGCACTTTACGCTACAAACGCGATTAACGATCCGTTTTGCAGTTCGTGACAGACTACGAAGATCATTCGGAATAGAGAAGTAAAGCTCGCGAAATTCCATTGGATGCACCAATCGTAGAAATTAATTTTCGGCGCGATCTTCATCGGCATGCCATCTGCGGCCAACCGTTCTTGACATTCTTGTTGAAAGCGCATTGCGCCGAACGACTTGACGTTAGCGCGAAGGCTGCCGGAGGTCGATAACTGCACCTAGAATATTCGAACTCCTCGTAAATTACCGCTAAGAAGACGAGAAATCGATTACTGTGCGAACGGTGGTCTGGTCAGAGATTGCCATTTACTGTCAATAATCTGCCGTGATTGAGCGGAGATGCAACGAAACGCAGAATAGCTCGATGTAGCGTTAAATGGCTTTTGCGGTATTATTTCGTAGCAAATTTTCTCGCGATCGCAATCTCGGATGTAATAATCTCCACTGATCTCTTCTCTGTTCCATTACGAAACAAAATTTGATTGTGACAAAAGTGCCACGCCTTATGTAATATCGCAACGCGCGAACGGAATGTCGTTTCTAATTGCAATTGCGAGAATTAAAACTTGTTCGTTTCAAATCCAGCGAGCTTGTCGCGCGGGTGTAATGAAAATGTTACGCAAGCGCAAAACGCGCAACGTGACCCTTGAAGCGCCCACTCGAACGGTTAAAAAGCGGAAGCGTTCTGCTTGCTGCAGTTAAGATTGGAAGCTGTCTCAGGATAATTAGTAATTTACAGTTACCCCAGCGGCGCGAGCGGAAACTGAGTAAGAGGCGTCATGTTGGATGAGCGAAACGGCTACGAGAGAAGACTCGTCGTCGCGTCAACGCGACATTCGCGACGGCAATAAGTGATAAAAAATAAATAGGTCTTTAAAAGGACACGCTATATAACCGCGAGCGGCGCAATTTATCTCAGTGTTCTCTCTCTCTCTTTTTCTTTCTCTCTCTCTCTCTCTCTCTCTCTCTCTCTCTCTCCCTTCCTCTTTACCTCTTTTCTCTCCCCACCAGATTTCAATTTAGATCCATTAAAATGTAAATCAGCGAGGGTATTTGTTCAGGCACGAGAGAATCGAGCTACGCTTTTTCTTCCAGCTTCTTTCCGTTGATTCTACTGGCGATTTGTTTTATGAGGAAAACGCAGCGCCGCTTCATACTGATGACGAATTGCGTTTTATCATGAGCATTAATTTTTTAACGCATAAGAGAGTGCTTTAAGAAAGCAATCACACAAACAATGAAAAATTCACTTAGAGCAATTATATTTATCTGATGTTGATACTTCCATGGATGTTGATAATTACCATTTTTTTATCGCACTAATAAATTCAAAAAGATCGATGTAGTCAACCACACAAATTTTATTATTAACAAAGTCTGCATCAGATGTTTGTTTTTAATTAAATATTAATAAGAAAAAACAGACGCAAAGCGTTTTTTTTTTTAATAGATATTACCGTATATATGTACCACGTAATCTGACACAACGGAAAAGCGAGTGACAATTTATATTCCGGCAATGATCTCACAAGATTTATCGGGAACATGGAAAGAAACTCATGGTTAAAAATAAAAAAGACACAAGACTACTACTTAATAATTGGCTAATGTTGCGCCGATCTTCATCGCATGGAGAGAATTTAACGGTGTCTCGCTCGATTCTCAAGACGATATGTCCCCAAGTCGGAGACTATTTATTTTCACTTACGTCGGCCAGTCGTCAAGGCTCTCGGAGGGAAAAATTGGCCATCATCCATCAACCTGACCTTTCCGCGCTACGATCAGAAAGTCTGCATGGCTGTGTTACACGTGGACAAATATAGATGCACAGCTGTAGCAGCCGCGCGTCGTTTCAGAACAGAAAAAAAGAGAGAGATAGAGCATTAATGAATCTTGCTCGGTCACTCCGCTTGGCTTTCGACGGATTACCCTTCATCGAATTAAGTTTGCTCCATGAAACACGATGATTTTGCAATAAAATTATGAGGCATTCGCTCTTTTCGTGACAACGCGAAACGGAGATATTGCACGAATTTCACAAAATTCTTGGCTTCTTCAAAGCCAAGCGGCGTCGACATACTATCATCATAGTCCCCATGCGATCATTATGGTTATTATGCCTGTTACGATTACGATGATTGTTATAGTCGTTATAACCTCGGTCGCTATTAAGGGCGCTTATTACGAGCATCCATCGTGACGACGATACGCCGCTTGATTTTCGCGTTACACTTTGGAGTTTCTGAACTCGAGAGAAAATAGCTCGTTCCACAATGAAATAGAACACCCTTCCTTAGCAAAATTTCGTCCACTAAAACGATCTTTCATCATCTTTTCTCAGACAACATAAAACTTGAGAATTACATAACATTTACAAAAAATATTACTTTTTCTTTAAAAACAAATTTGCGCCGTCACTGTTAATAATGCCATAACATCACAAAAATTAATTATATCGAATTAAGTGATTAAAATTGTTCTCTAAATAATATTTTGGTTTAAACAAATCGACTTAAAAAATGCGTACAGAGCAACAGCATATACATTTTATTGTGCACACTTTTTACATGCCTTAAAATTTCCGTGCCTGCGCCTTGAATGTTTTTTTCCCGTTTCAATCAAGTTACAAGCGAACGGATTTTAATGACAGACTCCGCAGCATCCATGCGAGCATAGCGCGCGAATGCTATGTGTGAAAAGCGATATTCTTGTCAGATCCATCATATCTCCGAGCGTGATACTGAGAAAACAACCTGAAGAAAAAAGTCGCGTTCTCTTTTATTACTCATTCCCTCTCCTTGTTAACATAGTTTTACAAACAAAAATCTGATGAACACATACATGTTTTACAAACAAAATCTGATGAACACATACATGTTATACGAATTCTTTGCTTTTATTTCGAGACGAACGCGGTGAGATGGTGTAGCGCGATCTGTTTTCCAGCGTGTTGTGAGCAAAAAGTATTTCTCAAAAATTCACGTTACGGCTGTGCGCGAATCGAGATTTTGCAATCGATAACTATTTGCGAGTGATATACGAGGCGAAACGAGAAACGCGGGCGGATACGCGTCGCGATTTTGAAACACAGTGTTAATAAAATGTCGCGCACGTGAGAGAAGCAGGCGGCAGCGCTGCTACGAATCGTCACGCTAGAAGAAGTTACACTAGCACGTACGAGTAGGTGCAATAACGGTGCTTGGCGTTGTGTACTCACGACGCTTCCGAATTTTCCTTCCCGTTACACTCGCTTTACCAGCTATTCCCGACGACAATAGCCAGTACATGCAAAATGATATCGTATTGTGTATCCAATGCGCATTGAATAACGTAATTGAAACTATAGTGAGCACATAAAGCGATGTAATGTTTCAATAGTACAATAAACATACATGAATTTTAAATTTATTAAATAACGTTGCAAAAAAGAGAGAAAAAGAAAGAGAGATGTGTGTATTATATCAACGTTTTACTTTATTACAGAAGTTCAAGATTAATCTGTGTGTTAATCTCAGAATTTATCAATTATTCAAATGCTTCCCTCTCAAGCCCTCATATTCACGCGTTGTCTCTCCAGAAATGGATAATCGCTCTTTACAACAATCTAAGGAGTAATAAAAGATGGAATGAGATTAAAACGAAAACCTAATCGCGTGCATTTTTATCAGCCACTATTATTAGGTGTTACTCTATGTGTCGCGAACGATATCGTTGCCACGTTGCAAAACCTGTCTTGAAGAAACATGGACCGGACGTGTAGCTCGAGGCGTGACGATGATCGATCATCGTGCGGCGGTCAATCGATTCGCGCGACATTGGGAACGTGGGTACATCGCCAAGTATACCGATCTACTCGCAAAGACAGCGGATCGACCGGGAACACCGGACTTATCTATCATGTCCCGGATGCAGGACAAAAGGATAATAAATGGCCGCGCCGCGATTCCTCACAAGTTCGAAAAGACGGATCGTATAGATGTGCGCCTTCAATCTGTATACGATTTTAAATCACGTCGTACCTACGGATAAACGTCGTCACCGATATGGATATTGGTTCGAGACTGTTCCCTGTTTGAGTTATCTTTATTCCTGCCGATACCTATTGAATGAAAAATTCCAAAGCATTCTTCTTGTTCAGCTGTCGATCGTGGCGACACAGAAGCGGCAAACTGATATATTTCGTAATATATCAGAATAATACAGTAGTGCCTCGCATATTTGTCGCGGATTTTCCTCAATATCTCTTTGCAAGTTATCCCTACTAATTTCTAGAAGTGCTTCGCAAAAAGCCTAGGCCGAATGCAAAGCACTTCTAGAAATTAGTAGGTATGACTCGCAGAGAGATATTAAAGAAAACATGCGGCAAATACGCGGCAAATACGCGAGGCTCTACTATAATTCGAAAGCAATTTTAACGAATATTTTATAAATAAACATATAATTTTCCAAAAACAACGTTATCTAATAGAAGTTTCTTTAATAATGTTTCTATATTACTACATTATAAAAAGCACCAGCATTGAATAATCGTACGTAAAATTTGTTTGAGTATATATATCGATAAAATGAGTAACAACATCACAAAGTGATATAAAAATTCCATAATCTGACACGTGTGACCGATAATAGAAATTTCATGTGACGATCAATCAAAATTTCTTTCAGGACTTGCATACCGTCGACTTGGAAGAATTTAGACACGGAGGGACCAATATCACGGCCTTCCGATTAGTGGATCCGGAGAAGCCAGAAATCCAGAAGGTAATCCAGGACTGGATCTACGGTGAGAAGCGCTACAATCGCGAGCTCGACATGGGACAAAACAGCAACAAGGTAATATACATCTCGCGCAGCGGAGAAGTTGAGCGCGGCCGATATAACGGGAAATAGATCGCCGTGGCCGCTGTTGTATTACGCGCCATGCCGTAGTAGTCGTTTATTGCACGGATGCCGATACTCCGTTTCTCTCAAAGTTTTCCCCGAGCATAAAGTATAAATATAAATAATACGTGGCGCAAAATATACGACGTCGCAAAGTATAAGCGCAGATGTCGCTTATGTATGCAAATGCAAAGATCGTTCCACGGCGAAATATCGTTCTCGTCCTTAAAGCGACCGCGCGTCTCATGTAATAACACTCTAATTTCGCATTCTTCGCGCAAGTTCGCTTGACAGCAGCATCGATCTACTTCTCGGTTCTTTTTTGCTCGCGCGAGACTTAGCGCGCTCGCCGTTTGACGTGGCCGGGAATAAAGGAGCGAACGTAATAATTGGCTATTATCCTATTCGAAACTTGACTGCTGCCGCAGAGAAATTCAATTCCCCGTAGCACGTGTCGATTCTTAAAAGAATGCAAATATCGCAAAAGAAACGCGCAAGCCGTGCGCGACTGTCGGATTTTCTGCGCGCTGCGCGAACTCTTTGTCGACCAATTGTGTGCGACCAATGTAAGTACGTAATGCGAAAAGAAATCGAACTTTCGGTAAGTCTTTCAAATACAATTCATAACAAGGTGAGAAATATACTTGCGAGAATTATGCGTGCGTGGCTTACGCTTTTATCGAACGTTATACCGTATGTTCACATGGCGGCGCCGCAGCGCCCAACGAAATGTGTGATGGGCAAATTAATCGATATTTACGTGCATACACATTTACGTAGACGAAAGTACACGCGAGTTTTGCAGATACTTTCATTAGGTGTCGACATTTTATTGAACTATCGATTAAGTCGAGATATAATCGTGTATAACTTTTCCAACCATGTATAGTGTACCGCTATACCGTACGATTTAGTTCTCGTTACACACTACGTACAAGATATATTTTAATAATTTCAGATTTTCGTAAAAATATTTAACTACGTGAAAAATACTTCTTTTCGATGAATAATGCTTGAATAACAAAATCGTGTTTATGAGTGTTTTAAATGTGAACTTTTGAATCCTTTACCGAACTGGTGGTGTACCACGTGTTGTAAAAAAAAGCAAGTATCGAAACGCCAATTCGCGAAAAGCGAATTATATTACTCCGTCGCATCTGGCACGGCATCAACTGCAGAAAAGTTGAGAAGCGCGAATCCGTACGTTTGGCTTTCGACGGAAGCAACATCTGCCGCGTCCAGCGCGTCAGGCCCTTAAAAAGGCCAATTTGCTCGACACGGTTGCACGTTCGTGCAAACTTCCCAACAACTTTTTGCTGATGTTCTGCGGTATACGTAGCACCCCGGTGCGAAAATGTGACGGATTTACGCAGCATCGTTCATTGCTACTACGCGAGGCGACATTATTTCGTCGAAGGTGTTTTCTCATGTCGTCGTCTTCCTTTTTCGCTCGTAAAAAAATCAAAATGTGATTTACAATAATATTATTTCTTTCAATAAGAAACAAAACCAAAAAATAAAAATGTTTATTTATCAAACTGCTGTTAATAGGAAATTGTAATTAGTTTATTTTTGTGTATATATATACATGTTTGTGACACAATCAACACTTCTGTAAAAATAATGAATTTATTGTACAATTTAAGTAAGAAGCAATTATCACGATACTTATCATAAATTTAATAAAATTTATAGGAATATCGTTGCTCGAGAATAATGTTTTTTTAGACGTGCCTATAAATTGATTTTCCTTTTATAAATTTCAGCAGTTTTATTTTTCGTTTTTTTTCCAAGAAAAACGCGTTTGCCTGTTTGATCCGTGACTCGTACATAATATGGAGAAAACGATTTCGCATATCTTGCATACAACAAATACATATCCTTTTATATAGCCATATAAAAGGATATTTCTGACTTATTATTCTTTGTCAATCGCGATTGAGATGATGGCAAACATTACATTTTGATTTAATGTAAAATGAAAAAAGAGAACACATTCAAATCCAAGGTTCTTCTTTTGATTACAAACGACAATAAAATATCGGTACATAGACAAACGAACCCTTTCTTTGTAAAACTTTATGAAATAAAACATAAAATCATCAATTGAAAGTCGCAAACCGGCGCCACAGGCTGCATTCTACCAATCGATTTGTGGCACGCAGAGACACCAGTAATAAAAACTTTCTCAATTCGCCGGTTTCATCAAAGACGATATCTCACACAACTTTATGAGAGACGCCAACTGTTAGACTTATCATCATTATAAAAATTAGAAATTGCAATATAAATAAAAATTTAATAAAATCAACATCTTGTGTTGAATACATATTATGTAATAATATCTCTTAAAAAAAAGTAAATAAAGTCGATATACTTGAATGTATCGAAGTTCTCTCGAATATCTCGATGTTACTTATTACCACTTTTATTGCGATATTGATCTGATTTTTTAATTTTTGTTTGATTAGTAGTAAACTCGCGATTCTGACAGGAATCACGAACATCATATAGAACCAGTTTAAAGTTAACGCAATCGTTTTAGTTTCTATTGCCTCGTGACGTCGTCATTCGAAATTTAACGATAACATTACGCAACAGCGTCGTCACAAAACGAACAGTCGCGTTTGCCCGGATTCCGTAACAAGAACATGTTTCTGTGCTGAAGGGATGCTGGTAATCCCGTTATGGACGCGTCAAAGCTGGACTAATTAACTAAATCACGTACACGCGACAACAAACGAACAATATATTGATTCGATTATATGAATGGCATTGTTAAGATCAGCAGCAAGTGTAAGCTCGTTATTTGGAACTCGAGCACCGAGTTAAATTGCAGATTATTTTACTATTTGTCATTAATTAGTGTAGACCTACTTAAGAAGATCAGCTCATATTGATGATTACGTAACACTCCGATTGTTCATTAGCAATTATTTTATTTGCAACATTACGATCGATTAAAATACTTAATTATTTTGACGCTTATCTTATTGAATTTAATGTTTAACATGTTATTTTTATCTTTTTTTCAATCAACACAATAATATTGTAGTCTTGCTTAAATCTTTGTGATTTTAAATTCTATCTCTTTTTTCTTTCACGCATACTTGGAACAGAATAATCTCACCACTATAAAGGTAAGTCAAGCGGAAGTTTTTAAGAGAGAAGTTTCAATTATACGTATTCTTGAATATCTTACGTGTAGATGAGAAGTATATCGCGAATAAAAAGAATATGAAATTTAGCTCGCAAAACACAATCAAAATACAAAATTAAAACCTCAAGATTAATTTGTTCTTCTTTTGAATACAAGTGAACTGAGAGGAAATATCACAGGACTGTATGTACGTTTCCGCTTGTAGATGCGTCAATTGTGATGGAAATCGATATTCCGTTTGTTCTCGAAGTTGGAGAACTATCGGATCGCTGCAGATGTTTTCCAAATTCCATGATAAAAAGACAACTAGCGAAAAAAACAAGAATATTTAAATCAAAACTTTCCTTTGTTTTTTCTCTTTCTCTCGCGTGCATAGTTCCATTTTTCTACTTGATGACGTAAAAACGATTTCTATTGTGCCGTTCGAAAATAAATTTTTTACAATATCGATATATCTTACAATATTAACGTATCGCATGCGGGTCTCTGTTCTTTTATCTTGTTCGCATACATTTCGTCGCGCTAAAAAATAAACAGTCAATGTATGCATTCATATTTATAAATTCTTAAATTCATATCTCTAATATAATATTCTGATGTTTATTTTACAACATTTTTACGGTCAACATTTCTATCATTTATTATATATTATTGCGGTAACAGTCGAAATACCACTCGAAATATTTGACAAATCATAAATTAATAACTCATTGTCGCTTTATTGTATTATCATTATAGAAATACATTTTCGTCATTTTGAAATTAAACTATAATCTCATGGTTTGCTAAACATGATGTATCTCACAAACCATATGCGAACGTAATCGTTCGATATGCCTCCTTTCTTTTATATTTTTCACATTAATAATGCTCAGAAATAATAAATAAAGTTAGAGTAAAGATTGTTGTGTGTATGTTTCTTCATGAAATTTCCATTTGTTTAAAAGTTTCGATCGGTTTTGGGCCCAGGGTCCATTCGATGGTCCCATCGTACCGGAGAAACATGTGAATCAGATATAGTGACTCGTTTCCCCTCGTAAATACGCTCTTCTCGGACGAAGTCTCGTAAAAATCCGGTAAGGATATTGGTTGTCTCGAATATATCGAGAGAAATATACATCCATGGCGCGATATCGAAGGTGGTATCGCTTTTACAGCTACGATATCGTGGGAGTGTCGCACGAGCGCGCGCGACTTACGAAATATAAATGTTGGGGAAACAGAGGCGCCAATTTGCCGTGAAATCCTCCCAGGAACTTTTTTGTCCTTTCGTCTCTCGCGGAAACAGGAATTCCCTATTCGACCTCGAAATGCGATTTCTTTTTCGCGAAACTGCAAATTCGGGATTTAACCGTTTTTTCCGTTTTTTTGCCACATTTTTTCACATTTTCAATATCGTAAAATTGCGACTTTGTTCAAAATAATTCAACATTTTTCGCACAAAATCAAACATATCACACGCAATCCTTCTTATATGCACGCGCAGAATAAAAACTCTTTTATGTAATAAACCGACGATTGTAATATACATTTTATTTAGTTTCTTTTAGGGAGAAGGAAAATATTCTCCGTAAATCTTTTTCTCGCACCTAACGTTTCCTGAAATATATTCCTCCGAGTCACTTTGCGTGAAATATCTTGTACGCAATGCATTCCTAAGGTTGATGGCACTTCGTCATGTGTGCGATTCACAGACTGAAACATCTTTGCTGTATGACGCCGTCCATCTCTTCGCCAAGGCGTTGCACGATCTCGACACGTCCCAGCAGATCGATATCAAGCCGTTATCCTGTGAGTCTACCGACACCTGGCCTCATGGATATTCGCTCATAAACTACATGAAGATCGTAAGTAATATTATAATACACAATTAATTTGCAATAGTGATGATGCGCGTATCGATACTTCAGTTCTAATATTAAATGCTAATATTTAATTTCGCGATTTTCGTAGCATGTAAATTGAACATTATAAAATCGTCGCTCGATCGTATAGATAATTTAATTTCATAAAGCCACGCATATATTATATCTACGTGATGTAATATATGATGTAAGAATAAAGACGATGTTTCTATAGTGGTAGCATATCTTCCGCATGATTAAGTACACGTTCGCACATATTCAACGCTGCAACGATGCGCCCGATGTAGAAGCGGGTTATTGCAAATATATCGCGCTAGAGAGAAATTAATTTCGCGGAATTACGGACATTGCCGATCGATCGGCACCGACAACGTAATAAGCCATTATAACGATATGCTTAATCCGACTCACACACACCCACACGTACTTTCTCTCTCTCTTTCTCTCTCTCTTGCTCATTCGCCTTTCACATGATCCGCGTGCATCACTCATTAACAGCATTACGGGTCTTGGCATGTGCATCAAGCTGGTGATCAATCAAATAATAAATGCAAAATTGATCTCATCGATTTGGTATCGATGTAAAGTTTGCACGTTCTTTGGAGTAACTTCGGAGAAATACCAAAGAACATAAAACACGGAAATCAGAGAGAAAAATGATAAATACGCGACAGCACAGGGCGCCAAGTGCGGGAAATCACACGGAGCCCGGACGCATTGACTTTCCACGATCCGCACGATTGTTCTCGCCAGAACAATGGAAAGTTACTCCAGTTTAAACGAAGCTGTCGCGCGCGCTGACAAATTGTCGTTCACGGTTTCACCGCGCCGATGCATCCTGACGCATAAAGATCCGTGCATAAGCCTGGTCCTACTGTGCGCATGCTACGTATCGCTGTGTGTGAATTGATGTGCGAATAAAGTTCTTATAATTAATGCAATGTATTTCGTTCGATTAAACTTCCTGACTACTACGAATAACTTCGCGTGCTGTCTAGATTCATTTTTTTGAAGAACAAACGTAAGAGGATTAAAATCGTATTGTTGATTACATATATAATATAATTTGTTTATTCACAACGAGCGGATGCTGTCACTACTCCAGCTGTTTAACACCGAAATCGAATGCATTCAGAATATACATATCATGTACGCATCGCATCAACACCGCGAAACGAGTTACCGCAAAATATAAATATACGTTGCACGCAGGATATGGAAACGTGTCTCGTCATTCGTGTTGTCGTGTCGAGATTGACAAGCACCGGAAGGTGTGTACTCGCGCACAGGCGACTCTCATATGCAGCCATGTGACTGGCTACGTGTGCGTCATGAACGAGCGAAACCTGTCGCTCACGCGGCCGAACATCCTGACAAGGATCAGCAAAAAATGATGTCGATAGAACCCAGGCATGCGCGTGTAATCTCGACAAATTCGTTACGCAACTATCCGATTGAGCGACTATACCAAATTACAAGCGACATAACAACTTTGATCTCTCTCTCTCTCTCTATTCCTTTCTACAAAATTAACGAGAATACTTCCAGAAAGATTTTATAGACACAAAACTATTTGTGTCTCAGAGAATATTTTCTTTATTGTTAAAATAAAACGATGTGAAGAAAATAGTATGTCTTTCAGAAGCGGAGCTTATAAATCTTCAATAAGCCTATGTATAATCTTTAATATGCCTATATAGCGGTTACTTTGAACTGCAACATTAAAAGCGAGAATATCGCGAGAAAACGCGTACAAGCATTCTCATATTTTACATCCGTTTAAATGACTTTTCGGCAGTGACATTGTATGTTTTAATAAAACGTGCTCATAAACTCCTGCAATAGGAACTTTTCTATTAACCGATTATATATTCAAGAAACGTAGTATGATTAAATGTGACGGCAGCTGGTAAAACGCTTCAAAACTACAGTGACTCCCTAGTAGCTTTTCTCAAAGAAGATATCGCTACGCAAGCAATACGGTTCAGCAACTCGCGTTACATTTCCGTCGATAGCTTTAACTGTCAGAAAGATTCTCCTATATTCATCTGCGAAATACAATTGATGCACTACGTTCTCGCGTTGAGTGTTGTAATCACTAACCGGGACGAGAGACGAGGTTATTCTTTCCCGAGGATTACGCCGTAAGTTGTCGTCAATAACGATAGCGACTGTATTAATCTTGCGCGTCAGGCCAGAATTTAATTTCGCAGTATTCATGAGCCGGTAATTACAAGCAGTCGCCGAGAATTTTGTCTGCAATTACACCACGCCGTTTTGCAAATGTACAGTATGACTAGCGCGCAAGAGGGAAAGGAAAAGGATAGGGTTCGGTTATCACGCGGAGGCGTAATTACTCTCGAATCGCTTTTTACGAGTGTTACAATTAAATTTCCGTCTCAAAATGCTGCCGCGTATTAATGCATCTTTCTCCTCTGTGTCTCCCGATATAATTGTGAATTATAACACCCGGCGCATTGTCGACAGACGCTTAGCTTTATTCCGATTTTACGAGCGGCAAATGTTTAGACAAACCTTCGCGCGAAATAAATGTACCTGGAATCTTCTCGTTTCCAGTTCAAAAGCCTGGAATTATCGCGATGGTTGTCAAACTTCTTTTGTTCGGAAAATCTCTGTAAACGGAGTTTTTACATCGAGTAGACATAGTATGTGCTATTACTACATGTATGTTTAAAACTTCATATAAAAAAAATGTTACATAAGTTTTTTCTTAAATACCAATGAGATCACTTATTCAAAATGTTTTTCATATAGTAACAATCGTTATGACTCACTTTTTGAGAACCACTGACTTGTGCATACCAGGGAACGCTTTATATCGCGCATATAAAACTATTATTATCAGCTATGTGTTGATTTACTCGCGTATTAAATAGTATGTCGGAGTATTTATCGTGCATAAATGTAATCCGGAACATCAACTATTTTAATATCACATATTCAGAACATAATATAAACAATCTTGCGATTACAAACGTTATTTATCATTGTTATTTTAAACCTTATTTTATAATAACTTAATAATAACCA
The DNA here is from genome assembly GCA_014839585.1 of Pseudomyrmex concolor. Lineage (NCBI taxonomy): Eukaryota > Metazoa > Arthropoda > Insecta > Hymenoptera > Formicidae > Pseudomyrmex > Pseudomyrmex concolor. Next base: position 19,705 of record QVOB01023696.1, read on the forward strand.
TCAAAATCCATGTAAAACAAATGTATTGCAATATAATATTTGATACACGACTTTAACTGTTAAACATTGCCGATGTATACTCCAGGTTGAAATGACTGGGCTTACGGGTATTATCAAGTTCGACCATCAAGGCTTTCGCTCCGACTTTGTGCTAGACATCATCGAGCTGAATAGCAAAGAGGGCTTGAAGAAAATCGGTACCTGGAACAGTACCAAGGGTATCAACTTCACGAGAAGCTACGGCGACGTTTACACCCAAATAGTTGAAAACTTGCAGAATAAGACTTTCATCGTGACGACTATACTGGTGAGTGACGTTTCCAATATACGCGCGTGACTTTCCCTTTATCAGTTGATGCGCGGATTTTAAAAAGCGTTACTTTTTTTTGTGCTTGTGCAGCTTTCAAAAATATACCGAAGCATTTATTCCGCTAACGGAGACGTCGCGTCTATGTTTGCGTCGGCAAAAATCGCTCGGCAACTCGCGTTGAGCTTGAAAATCGTCGCTTTAATCGAAACGCGAACAAAACAGGAACGTCGGCCGCATTAAACGACCGCTTCACAGCGGGGCGGAAAATTTTTTTCCGTCCATTAGCAAAGCCTGCGCGCTCGTTAGCTTCCGCTCGCTTTTTCCCGGCGAGAAAAGAAGAAGGCGAGAGGAATGGAAACGCCGCCCGCGCCGCGTTGTCGGATACGCGCGACTTAATTGAAGTTTTCACGACGCGCTCAACTCGCATTACTTATTCTCGCGCTAATTGCGGCGACAAGTAATGTACTCGGTGATGTATTAAGTGCCTCGAAACTTGATGGAGAAAGAGTGAGTTTCCTGCGGCGAAGCCGCAAGCAGGTATAAGAAGTGGGATATAACGTCGTGTGCGAGACAAGACCTCCGATGTTTTAACATCTTTTCGATTAGCACATATGATCATTATAATATTATATAAAGGAACTCGGTCTTACTATATAAAAAACATGATATGACAAGTTGTGATGTGTTCGATAGGTACACTTTGCTCTTGATCTTCGTACGCAAAGCAGAGATTATAACTTTACTCACAGACTTTTTGTATGCGCGGCGAGTCGATAAACTCTCGACTGCATGTATGTAGACGAGTAAAGCGTCGCGTAGATACCTTTATAGATATATAGCAGCATCCTATTGACGGCAGCTCGTTACTTCGTCACAGAGCGCGCCATATTGCATGCGGAAGGACTCGAGCGAGAAGCTCACCGGAAATGCGCAATTCGAAGGCTACAGCGTCGACTTGATTTACGAGATATCGCGGCTGCTTGGATTCAATTATACGTTCCGGCTTGTGCCGGACGGACGTTACGGCTCGTACAACAAGCAGACGAAGGAGTGGGATGGGATGATGAAGGAGTTGCTCGATCAGAAAGCCGATCTCGCGATCGCCGATCTCACCATCACGTACGATCGGGAACAGGTTGTGGATTTCACGATGCCGTTTATGCCTCTAGGTGAGAACCTAACTATTATGACAGTACGCAATAACTGCGATATTGCACAATCATGTATATATGGTGTATTTGAGAAAAAACCCACAAGCTAATGGTGTTTATAAATAAATAAAGAAAAAAAAGAGTTATTCTCAGTATTAAATACTAACGAGATAAAATCTGAGACACACTGTATTCGGATAGTAATCTTTGCCTCGCATATCTTTGAAGTAATTTCGAACGCAATTTTACGAACCATTATGTACTTTCGTAAGCCATATGTGGTCATAACGAAAACCGGAATAAATCTTACGAGTAATTATACTCGGTTTACTGTGTCCACACATCAATGCATTCTGCCCGTGGTCCGTGCCGTATGGCTCAGTATAAAACGAGAATTTTGAATTTCCAGGGATCAGCATACTTTACCGCAAACCCATAAAGCAACCGCCGAATTTGTTCTCGTTCCTCAGCCCGCTCAGCCTCGACGTTTGGATCTACATGGCGACGGCTTATCTCGGAGTCTCCGTGCTCCTCTTTATACTCGCCAGGCAAGTAAAACCACTTTAAATTCTTACCGACAAAAATGTCGTGACATTATTCAGGAAATTCAATCCCCTGTCTAATCTATATTATCATTTTCTGTATAGCGCAAAATTCACTCGAGAATATTATAATATATATAGTAACAAACCGTAAATTTTTATTTCGACAAGTTTGGTTATATATCTCTTTAATTCATGTAAGTTAATATTTAATGACAACAAAGAAAACTCCAACATTAACTTTCTTAACATAAATTTTCTATAAAAAATTAAAAAAAACAAAAAGAACTGAACATCTTTGGATCAGCACGTGTCTGAAATCATTGAGTTTAGATTCACGCCGTACGAATGGTACAACCCGCATCCATGCAACAAAAATCCAGATTGCCTGGAGAATCGCTTCAAGCTCCGTAACTGTTTGTGGTTTACCATTGGCTCTCTAATGCGGCAGGGTTGTGACATTCTGCCCAAGTAAGCTCTTTTCATGCATCAAGATAGCGATAATTGAACAGACACGCTGCATACTCGTATCGCATGTAACGCACTTAACTTAGCTTATTTTATTCCACAGCAAAATCAAAACATCATTGCGCTCACGTGCATAGACCATGGAAATAAGTACAGATCTGTATATCGCGCTGTTTCAAAATGACAGACAATAATAGATAATTGATCGCGCGTCGAAACACACTTTGACATCTAATCTCGGCACTTCCCCTTTCACCTGTCCGCAGGTTCAGCCCCTACGAATGGGAGAACCCTCATCCGTGCAACGGGCAGTCCGAGGTCGAGAACGAGTTCACCCTGCTGAACTCGCTCTGGTTCACCATAGGCTCGCTCATGCAGCAAGGCTCCGATATAGCGCCGAAGTAAGTGTACCGAAGAAACAATGTGTACAAATGTAAAGCACAACGATATTGTAGAAACTATAATATCGGCTATTTAGTATTAACGTAGAGAAATATGTCGGAGAGAAACGTGTTACAGATATATTGTGTACAAATGAATCACCTTTCTGATTTAACAACGAACTGGTTGTGCTATATCTCAGGCTTGCTGCAATCGACTGTACATCACGACAAAAACACATGGGAATAATGGCAGGGGTGTATTGCTCTAACGATGCTTTTGGAGAGTCAACTATTCCTTTAATGAAAATTTAATTAGAAAGCTACTTAATTAAAGAGTTATGATGTAAGTTCTAGTGGCGTCAGGAGGTAACAAAACTTTCTAATTAATTTGCAGTAGACTCCTCTATGATAGAGAATTAACTTGATACTCAATTAACAAGATATTTAATGACCGAAATTAAAAAGGGTAAGAATTAAATATAGCCTTACGATAATACGACTCCAAAACTCATTAAGAAATACATCCCTCGCTATATGATTTCCGGTGTTGCATGATGTATAAACGCGGCAAAATTAATCAAACTGCTTTGCTCGTTTCTAGTTATCAAAATGCATGAAATCGCGTAGCATGCGTTAGTAAGCTTGGAATACCGTTACACAAGTAGTTTCCAATAATTTCAAGTACTCATTTTACATGACATAATTACGTTTATGTATATACACGTCAGTACTCGCGTGTAAAATAATTTGCCCGCATACATGTTCCGTATATATATACACGTACGTCCGTTTTCCACTCGTCAACTTCCGTATTTGTCGTTTAATAGCGAATCACTTAACTGCGAACCGGATTATACCTCGCGACGTACAGAGCGGATTCATTAGATAAAACGAAGTTCAACTCCCCGCACTTTAACGGAAAGGTGCAAAGTTGCCATCGAAGAACTTCCGCGAACGGCAGGTGGTATTGATTCTTCTTTTCTATTACTTCGTATTTCCAGCACGCGCTGTTTTATTGCGCGAGAGTAGTTTCTACAAACGAGACGGTTATACGGATTATTTTGCGAGCAAATTTGAGTGGTGGATTTCCGTTTAAAGTATCTCACGGTGAAAAGCAGTCTGCAGCCTTTGACCTGTTATCGCAGGGCCGTTTCAACTCGCATGGTCGCGGGCATGTGGTGGTTCTTCACGTTGATCATGATCTCTTCGTACACGGCTAATCTCGCGGCTTTCCTCACCGTCGAGAGGATGGATTCACCGATCGAGAGCGCTGAGGATCTCGCTAAGCAGACAAAGATCAAGTATGGTGCTCTCAAAGGTGGTAGCACAGCTGCCTTCTTTAGGGTAAGATTAATAATCTATATATCGCACAAACACGTGGATCGCATTGTTGTACATACACTTCTGAGTTTGCTCATAAGAAAAATGTAAAACAACAACACATATCGGTTTTGTACTGCATTTCACGATTTTGTATTTGTTTTTTTTTATCAAGTAAAAAATTATTAAATTGCGGAAGAACTAATTCGAGCAACAGAAAGTTTTTATTATCTCATACTTTTATCTCAAATTGTTATCTCACAATTGAGTTGATTCCGCTCTTGACGGTCTAAGCATCTCAAATCGAAGTAACAGGAACCGCAGGATGCGACCGAGAATATTCTGGCATTAATTTGAGAGCGCCGATGCGTGCAATTAGGGATATAAGCGAGATACGATATCTCTTGGAAGTAAGGCATGCCTACTTCGGGGGTTAACCGATTTCCACTCCGACGTTCCATCGTTTAGCGGCGCGCGTACTCAACCACGAAATTCCCGGCGTGATCTAGGATTCCAATTTCTCGACGTACCAACGCATGTGGTCCTTCATGGATTCAGCAAAGCCGACGGTATTTACAACGAGCAACGTCGAGGGCGTGGAACGAGTGATCAAGGGGAAAGGCAGTTACGCATTCCTGATGGAATCCACCTCTATCGAATACGTAATCGAGAGGAACTGCGACCTCACTCAAGTCGGCGGTCTCTTGGACTCCAAGGGATACGGCATTGCCATGCCACCAAGTAAGTACTACACGGAAATACATATACATAGAAAATCTTGCGCTACATAAGAGTTCGCGATAAAATTTCCGCGAAAAAGTGAAAACGTATATTGAATATTGCATTTTAATTACATTGGCTTATTTATTTTGCTTTCGAACAAAAGAACTTCATTAAAATGCATTCAAGTAAAACTTGTCGTTTATGCAAATGAAACGTTGATGGAAAATAAATGTGAATTGTTCCCTCGGCAAATTGTGTCAAAGATCACGCGGGCATTGTCAGTTAGTTTATCCACAAGAGAAAATACCCCTTTATTTCGAGAGATCGAATAAAATCGCATTGCCGTTTGTCCTGCTGATCTCGCGACCGTGTGAAAGCGCCAATCGATAGAGAGCGCTAACCATGGCGGAAGCGATCGCGCGCGGAATTATCGGTGGGACGTTTGCGCGAGGGAACGATTGCCGCAACGGTACTTCTGAAAGTTTCGCGAAAGCACAACGCCATGAGGCGATAAAAGCAGCGAACGGAGTTCCTCAAAACGACCTTGGAACTTCAGACTCGCCATACAAAACGGCCATAAGCGACGCCATCCTGAAGCTGCAAGAGGAAGGAAAGCTTCATATGCTGAAAACGCGTTGGTGGAAGGAGAAACGAGGTGGCGGATCCTGTAGGGTAAGTTAATGTGTGTGTTTTAATGCAAATTTCCTTACATGGTTACTTTTTACTTTTTAGACTGTGTCTGACATTCTTTATAAGAATATCGATTTGTATTTCTTGATAAGAATACGATTTGTATTTCTTGATAAGAATCTTTTGAAACTTATGCAATAAATAAGATTTTTTAAACAAATATTTAAACTTGGATAATAAAAAAGAAATGATCTTTCAATCAATATTTTGATCTGTTCGCCCGCAACTGTAGTTTTATTTATCTGACAAACAGACACTGTCAAAAAAGAACCGTGTAAGTTCACTTTTAGTCTCTTCATTTTTTTCTTATTTTTCTCTTGAGAGATATTCTAACGCGCTAGCTCAAGAAGCGCGCGTTCGAAATTCTTGCGCCAGGCTTCGGCAACTCCCCTCATCCGTCAGGTCGTCGGGGATTGGAGTGGCACGCAGAGAAGATTATTTCGCGAATTCGCGAAATCGAGGCTCCGCTGAGCTCTCGCGATCACTGTTGCACGCGCTGCTATTTCTCGCGTAGGAGCGCCGATAAATTCTTCCAATAATTTGCCAGTTTCCTCTTGCCTCAAGTAAATTCATTGTTATTTGACAAACAAATAAACTAAAAACAAAACAATTTTATAGTTATGCAAAAATAATTAACTCTTCAAAGCTATTTTCTAGCAAAACAAATGTATAATATATAAAATTATATAAAGAGAGTATTATCCTATATAAAACGTCGAGTTTTGCCTCATTCACAAGATTAAATTGATTGCTCGACGCTATGATGGCGTACAGAACAGAAAATACAATAAATTAATAGACCACTTCCTCTCTTCTCTCAACGCTTTCATCAGCGTGAGTACGAGCAAGCGCAATCAAATTTTCGCTATATTATCGGCGACGCGCAACTCTCTGCGAAACATTTCAATAATGAACAGCCGAGCGTGAAGGCCGCGCGTACATTAACGATGCGCAACGGACTAAACACGAAAACCGCCGTTTCTCCCTGACGGCGCATTACCGATGCGGAGAGCCCGCAAACCGGCCGTGTTAATGCGCCACAAGCTAATCGATGTTTCTCACGGTCCAGGACGACACGTCGAAGAGCAGCTCGACGGCGAACGAACTCGGTCTGGCGAACGTTGGCGGTGTCTTCGTGGTGCTAATGGGCGGTATGGGCGTCGCCTGCGTCATCGCCGTCTGCGAGTTCGTGTGGAAGAGTCGGCAGGTAGCCTTGCACGATCGGGTGAGTGGCGCAAAATAGCACGTGGAAGAAGGTCGCGCGGTAATCTCGCCGGAAGTCGCTGCTTCGGAATCCGCCGCGGCTTCCACGCGGCTCGATCCCGACGCGATCTACCCCGACATACCGCGCGAATATATCAGTTGATGCTCGCACGCTGGTGGAGTTCCTCTCTAAAGGTCTCGGTACAGAACGACTCGGGTCTGATCGTTCGCGCGCAGCTCAAATCTTACTTTCGTAATCGATCGATCCTGCCGCCCGTGGTTATGCCAAAGACTACAGTATCGCTTTCTCCACTTGTGCACCTTGTGTTTCATTTTTCCTCACTTTTTTACTATTCGTCGTAACACTTTTTTTCCTTTCCCCGTTATCATATGCCGTTAATCTTCGTGATTATCCCATTGTCTCGTAGCGAATATCGTCGTTAGGCTGACTGACCAAAGTGACCGTCCTCGCTCGCGATATATCGAAAATGTGCCAATGTAAGCTTTTACATTAAAGAAATGCCTCGAGTTTATCGTGACTTGCACGAAATTCGATTGTTCGAACTTGGATTTTTGTTCTCGCCTTTTCTGTCTTAACATCACGTGCTTACCATAGTTTAGATTAATAACCACTATGTCCCTTGAGATTTACACAAACGAACATAAAGCCGTGCTAGTATTTTACATGAAAACGTCATAATTATTCGAGACGGCTATAAAAAAGCAACCAACGACAGTTTCATAAAACAAAAGAAAAAAAACAAAATAGGAAGGAGATTTGTATTCACTGTATGCGGTAAAATAGAATCAGCGTGTACGATTTAAAGTCTCGTATAGCGCAACTTGCGGTGGCCGGCGTGCGGTCTACGCGATATGTATTTGTGTGCCATCGTTTGCATACATTCAAGGAGTAAGCAAACAGGGCAAGTATTTGAAAGAGGGCTCGTCCACAAATACGAATATGCAGCTTTGCACTAGCGGATCAGTTCGTATATACTAAAAAGCAAACAGACTTATGAGCTAGCGAAATGTTAGTGCGGTATGGTTGTACCTCTTTTCAAACCCTGCTTTAGGTGGATGTTGCGGAAGAGCATATGCAAGGCCCTCCAAAAATTTAAATCGGCTTAGATCGATCTTATGCGAGACGAGATACTCCTGCGGCAAATAGTATGGATTTAATATCTACCTATAGAGTTTCGAATAGCATTTGAATTTTTACACTGTAATATATTGATACAATCGAAACCGAATGACCGGTGTAATCGCGATATTTGATGCAATTAATACAAAAATAAAACTATTTAAAACAAAGGCAATTAAACAGATAGTTAAAATAAAACAAAGTAATAATTACAGCGATTGCAATGCTTCGCATAAAAGCTGCAACGATTGACAATAAACAGTTAATTTTCTTTTTAAGAAACCATTAAAACAAGCATGATATAGATTTGCATAAATCAGTTTTGTTTGCTATTCAAAGCTTTACCGCTTCATCATTCGAACATCGCAATAATGACTGATATAACGAATCTGACTCGGGCATTTTGGTGTTCTGTTCTAGAAGCAGAAAGCCTCAGGGAAACCGATCTGCGAAGGTTTTACAGATCTGCACTAGCGACGGTACGCGCTGCGCTGCGAAAAAAAAACAGATTCTTAAACTCAAGCCGTACCTCAAAGCGTATCCGATCCGAGTTCAGTGGACCTAAGGAAGAACTCCATCACGAGTGATCGGAAGTGTATAAAGATCGTAATTTCATAGGGGCAAACCAAAATAATCGGACAGAAAAAGCAACAAGCTTTGACTTTTCCAATTTCCTTACCTTACTAAAAAAAAAAGACGATCAAAATACATTGGCCAGATTACTTCAATAAAACCGTTGTAGAAATCGTCAAATTTTAAAATAAGTATCTATATAAAATATTATTCTTCTGATGAATTAATTACTTAGATAATTGTTTGCGGCGGAATTTTTTGGAATATTTTTATGGCGCAAACAAATTATCAAAACTTAATAAACAACAATACTAATATTTAATAAAAATAATGATGACATTAACAAAATTTGAAAAGTCAATGACGTTTGCCATTTGCTCATATCAAAACTTAGATTAATGAAAGAAGACTTTAAGCCTCGCAACAAAAAAGGCCAGATTCTCTCTCGCGAAGTCATAAACGTCTCGATCGACGTCAAAGTATTACTTAAAAAAAAGTAAAAAAAAATATAAAATAAAAAAAATATATATATAAAAATCGCAGTGTTCGCAACCAAATTGTAGTGCGGCAGTAACAGACAGAACTTTTAAGAACAATCACGATTTTATACCAACTAGATAGTAAATGTATAGTGTAACAGATTACAAGACGTTTTATGTACATAATGTGTAGCTGTGTCGATTTAACAAATGCGTACATATGCATGGAATCCGTTCGCTTCTCGATATCACAAGCGATACATTTGAAGAAGCATGTGGATTTAAAGAAGATACGTGATAAAACAAAATGTTCTACAAATTGTGATAAATTTTTACAAAACTTAAGTCACGCACTCGCTTACGGCAAGTGTAATATTATTATTACATTGCATGAAACGTCGTATCATTTTTTATCTACATGCATCTTTCATCATGTAAACTATTTCCGATCCATGCGAAGAAGCGCACGGACTCCGAAATTCCGTTATTGAATCGACGAATGAATCTCACTGTCACGGCAAAGTTGTATGAAAATTGCGATTTCAAAAACATTGCATTACTTGTATGTATACAATAGTAAGTAAAGCTAAAAGGCCGCGCGTTGTGTGTCAGTCCAGTATGACATTGTTAGTTGTGTTCGCAACGTTTTTTGCTTCTCTCCCGTCACGGATTTACAGAAGGTGAGCTCATTTATTCTTCTACATTTATATATATTTAAACTTAACTATATTTAAACGCATCAATGAACGAATATTTTGTGTTTTCTACAAACATACATTTACTTATATAATTACATCCAATTCTATTTTATTGCTTATACAAGCTCAGTAAATTTTTTTTCCAGTTTTTTTTTCAGACGTTAGAGTTGAACATTATTTTAACAATAAAATACAAAAATCTTTCATTTTTGCTTGTTCTTCTCTTGCATATTCAATACTTCATATTGCTCGGTAGTGAATTCCTTAATTACTCTTTCAGCTCAAGCTCCTGAGCAAAATTACCTCTTTTCGTAAAACTTTTGATTGCGTCGCAAACAAAAGTAAAAATTAACGTCCACATTTCAACATAGAGAGTTTGAGCTGATCGATTTATTCGCGATCGAATACGTGAGCTTCGTCGCAATCGTCTTTCCATGGAACTTACAGAAGTCCGTGTACTCAGAAATGGCGGACGAATTCCGATACGCTTTGGACTGCGGCAACGGAAATAAAAAGCCGTCGAGGAAAGCGTTTTGTCGACGTCAAGGGCAACATTCGAGCTTGTCGATCGTCTCAGAGGAGGATAAGTACATGGCGTGCAACAAGTACAGACATTTCGTTGGGAAAGCACCTCTGACGTGAACAAAAGAGACAGTTGACCGAATGGAAGGACCGAGTGATGAATTTCTTTAATTGCAGCGCTTGAAGAAAGAGCGTTGAAAAATGCCGACGATTGCCGGACCATTGCAAAGAGTTGTTGAATTTTCTCTAGTTCAAAATCAAACAATTCGTTACCACGAGCGCTGTATCCGGTGCAAGGAGCGTAAGAAAAAAGTCGGTATTCAGCTGAAAGACTGACACACGGGAGAGGAAAAGAAAAGGAAACCTACAAATTTAAGTTACGGAAATTCGCGATGCAATTCAAATCGATGTATACAGACTCACCGAGACTTACATTTAACTTATACGTGTACATGTCTGTCCTTTTTTACAAACTACTGTCGAATAAGATAGTCCACCGTCTAGCCCTTAGTAGGGTTTTGAATGTTTACTTGTCGAGTGTGATGCGCAAGAACGAGCGAGTGAACATATAGATACGTCGCATGAAATTAGGTGGCCTTTCATCGACGTTAAAGATATATTGTCTTGCTATCTTGTAAGGTATTCTATTGAAATTCATTTGAATATAGTCAATGTGTGTGAATTCGATCGTAAACACGGCGCGGAGGTGTAAACCTTCGCGCTCTTATAACAACGATTTCACCGTCACCGCAATTGAGCGAATTCGGCTGGTGTATAAATAATAAACTGAACAATTTCATATATTTCATCTTAAATCTGCGAGATGCGAGACTGCGAACGATTATATGCACTGTTTATCACAGTCAACTGTTATTACGTACATTATTCGTGGTAGATAGTTGAAATATTGTATTTCAATGTAACTTTGTTCAAATTTATTCTTACCCTTAGCTGGTCTGACGGGGTCCATAAGGTCAATGAAATATTATTTGAGCAAACTAGAATTAATTATTCGAACTATATCTAGATGGTATATTCTGCAAGCTGCGTTCGAGACGCGCTATCATATTCCGTCGATTGGAAAAGATTGTTATTAGACAACGACCAGATTGGTTTTTCAGAGTATATGTCATTGTTATTCTTAATCTCCCTGTTTGTTCCGTCTACCTTACATGCTTATGCGGACCTTGTGAACCAAGCAGTATTCATTTAAGTCTTCCCTCGATAAAAAAAAAAAAAAAAAAAAAAAAAAGAAGAAGAAACAAGCTATCGTTTAAACAACAGCTCTCTAGGAACTCATAAATCAGAGAATACATGTTTGACGCTATGTTGAAGAATATGTGACATTCCAATCGCGCGTTTGTGTGGATATTATTTTAAGATGAGCGTAAGAGAGAGAGAGAACAGAAACAAAAACGCATATTTTATTTCTTTCTCTTCTATATTTGCACGTCCCACAGATTTCGTTCTTGATACAATTTACCAAGTTGAAAGCGATTATAGAGACGTACGTACAAACATGCAATACACACACGTATGCTCACAGATACACAAAACATTCACTGTAAATATGCGTTTACACATCGTATAAGTTTGTTAAGAGCATATATGGATTCTACTTCTTATATAAAATGTACTACAAGCATCATATTAAACGTGAATAAATTAATCGTCTGTAAATTCTCATCATACACTCTCTGTTATAATTATATCCTTGTCATATCCTCTTTCCTGTTAATAATTATTAGATAATTATTGACTAATCACAAAATCTAAACCAACAAGGCAAAAGTTTTTCATATTTATATTTTTTACACGACAATTTTTGTCATATCATATCGCACAGTTATATTATAAAGAAATCTGAAACACTGAGCAGGTCTAATAAAAAAAAACTTTTATGTAGGTTTTACACATCTCGTAAATTTTACGTAATTACTAGTGTTATATATAAATATTTTGATTTTCTCTTGAAACAAGTTATATATTAGACACTATTCTATAGATCGACAATATTCTGCGGCACTAGCGTCTTTCATTGCGAAGACGGATTGCGTGAAAACTGGGAAGGGAGTTTAGAGCATGCGCCAAGAAGAGCCGCGTAAGAAGTGATGTTCGGATTTAGAGTCGCGTGAGATTCGTTCAGTAAAGCACGCGTCTTAAAAGTCTTTTGTCTCCGGTAGTATGAATCGCATCATTTTAGGTAAGCTCTTGAGCTTTTTAGAATAAAGATCCTCTATTCACGAACATGTCTGCTTAAAATCTTGACACATGCTCCTTTTGCCATAAAAATCACATATAACTTGCGCTGTATTTTGTTCTACTGCTTTTAATGAAAAGATTATCCTGCTTTTTTCAGCTAATATGACTGATCTTGTTAAACGTTTCAAGCAAAACGAGTTTTTTGAAAAGTTCAAAAGAAAAGTATTTAGAGGAAGTTTCTCTCTCTTTCTTTCTCTGAAAAATTTTCCCAGAACATTAAAAAAAAAAATAAAGCTTCACTTTTCAATCAATCTTTCTCTCACTTTCGATTTTTAGAAAGTGAGTGAGAGAGAGAGAAAGAGAGAGAGAGAGAGAAAGAGATAGAAAGCGAGACAAAAACAGAGAAAAAGAGTGTGAGGTACGCACAATCATGCAAAACTGTCTTTTTTTTTGCAATTATTTTATTTGCACTACCACTATCAATACAATATGTAAGTTATTGCAATAAAACTTAATTAAAATGTTTAAATAAATAAATTGTTTCGACTGTGTGACAAAAACATCACACACGTATCTATTATATGTATATACGCATCGAAGAAAACTTTATTATAAATAAAAAAAAACTTCCAATTGTATCTCGTCGAAATCTATGTCACACGGCAAACGCGACAAGCACCAGTGGCGACGGGCGACGCTCGGTGTCTAAATATATCTACGTCGTTATGTGCTCTCTTAAGATTTTCGTTAGTTTTCCATGTTATGTCTGCATGCGCCAGATTCAAAACTTTTAGTCGCACATATTATAAGTCACAATTTTTGTTTTCTGTATAACACAACTGTTATAAATTGACATTCTCTGGAATATTTATTGCAAATTAATATCTCCTGATAAATAGACATGAATGCGTACCTAGATGAATGAATGAAAAAGAACGCGCCAGACTGCGTGCATTTGGCACAACGACAGTAGACTACTTGGAATTTCGAATTCTGAATGCATGCAATGATGCTAGAAGCACGCAGACACTAATCATCTCCAGCTAATAAAAGACGATCTCAGGAAAACATTTATTTTTGTAAATCAATGTATTTTCTTGTTTTATTTATGCTTGAATCTCACAAAAGTTTATATAAAGATATTGTTTTATTACAACAAATCTACTGCACGTTAGTTTGGATGACAAAAAGATCGTTTTCAACTTGTGCATAAGAAACAATTTTTTGATTCACGCGCGCGCGTGTGCTAAAAATGATCGAAAAAAGAAAATCGAAATTCGTATATCGTATCGATCACGATATACGAATGTGACCGAATACGAATATATTCCCTTGCTTAAAATCTTGAGACTTTATATTTTTCCAACTACAAGATATAAAATAAACTCAAGCGGAAAAGTAACGTAATATTTGTTGCCCGCGATGTGTACCGTTTAATCACAGCAGATTTATTAAGAGCACAAACACATCAAGCAAATAACTAAATTCAATATTGGAAGATTGATTTTAGACGGGACTAAATATTTATGCGCGCCGAGAACGACTTTCAGGCGGTAACGTTGCCTTCCGGTTAGTTTATATAACGTCGGCCGGATAAGTGCTCGCTCAAGATCTTTCCGTTTGGCTGTACGTACGTGTAAGTCGTACGCGACGTTAACATCCGACTTTATTAGATACACACCCGCGCCTGTCAAGATACTTGTCCGTGCAAGCCGATGTATTTTAAGTTTTCTTATTGTGTACACAGAATGATCACTATAAGATGATGACCAAGCATCTTTTGGTATTATTGCCGATATTTTTGACCTACGCTTTAGGTTTTCCGAAAAAAGTGCATATAGGTAAGACGAATAATCACTGGCATGACTAATGAATAAACTATAAATGCGAAAAATAGTCAATATATAATAATTACAGCGGGGCTGTTCGATCAAGATGACGGAATTCAAAGAACGTTCGAATTGTCAATTAGAGCAGTAAACAAGGAGAGGCATGAGAATGAAGAACTCTCGAATGTGTTTTTAGTATCTGAAACTAATGAGATTGAAGATGATCCTTTTGAAGCGTCATCAAAAGGTGAGATCATTTTAGTAAATTTCACTTTGAACACAAATGTTATTAAATTATATATATGTGTGTTCTTTATATTCTTATTTATTGTTATAAGAAGTTTTTGATATATTTTAGTATGTGAAATGATTAATCTTGGAGTAGTTGGCATTTTCGGACCTCAGGAAAAAATTACCGCTGATTATATACAAAGCGTATGCGAAGCAATGGAGGTGCCGTACATCTCTGTCAGACAGGATTCTGCATCTCACTCATCTCATCCACGTGGGTTGGGATTAAACTTATACCCGCATGTGAGCTCGTTGTCACGAGTAAGTAAACCTAAAGCTTCCAATATATCAAATAAAATTTTATCTTTGCTTCGCGCAAAAACTAAAATTGTTAATCAGTTGTAAATTGTCAATTGTTAATTGTTAATTAATTTCTCTCAATTCTCTTCTTGTTAGAAACGTTCTCACAATTCTAATGTAATTGGCAAAACTTTTAGATATACAATCAACTTGTGACGGACTTCGAATGGAAATCGTTCGCAATATTGTACGAGAATACCGACAGTCTGATTCGCTTGCATCTTCTGCTAAAACGATGGAACGCCCAAGGCAATTCCATGTTCGTGTATCATTTGGGTAACGGACCAAACTATAGGTACACTAAACATCTGAAATTTTGCAGTAACTATCTCAAAGATCTTTTGATTCTATATTGCCATAAGTCTTTCCTCAGAAATATCAAACTTGATTCATTTTAATATAAACACAAAAGACTACATCTTCATACATGTATTTTCAAAGAAAATAATACTTTGTACATTATGTACGAAGTTACATAAAAAAAGTAATGATTGGAAGAGAGATCGATGAGTTTAGAAAGTATTATACACAAAAACTGTCGATTAATTGTTATTAACAGTTTGATGTACAATTCTGTACAGGCAAGGGATGCAAGCCATCAAAGAATCGGAACTCGAAAACATTATTATTGATTGTTCGTACGACATACTTGCCGAGGTTCTCAAACAAGCACAACAAGTTGGTATATTATCTGATAAGCACAAAGTGATTGTGACTTCTTTGGTAAGACATACTTTTATAATTAAAAATTTTATAATTAAAAATAAAAAACTAAATTTACATTAAAAATGTTTGAATATGACAAAAAAGTTTGACAAAATCAAACGTGTCGATATATGTGACGCTTGGTAGGATCTGCAAACTTTAGACTTGGAGCCATATCAATATTCCGGCGTCAACTTCACAGGCTTGCGCCTGATTGATCCTGAAGATCCGATAGTGCAACAAACTTTTGACAAACACAAGAATGAATGGGGTCTAAATGCTTTGCAGTTGCGGGTTGAACCAGCACTCATGTACGACGCGGTACAACTGTTTGCGCGAGCTTTCAAGCAACTCAAGGACGCTACTAAAGGTGATATCAAGAGATTGCCGTGCGATGGTAGTGTTAGGTGGGAACACGGGCTAAGTTTGAGCAACTTCATGCGATCAGTAAGATTTTTTTAATTTCCGTAGAACATTACGAGAGAGTTTGTTCTCCTGCTATACAGAAGAAAAACTTATTATTTTCATATTATTAATTTAATTACATTTTATATTATTAATTTAATTTTGTCTTTAGGCCGAAACGAGAGGTTTAACTGGTCTCGTCAAGTTCGACAGGGATGGCTTTCGCAGTAACATACGCTTAGATATTTTGCGATTACACGAATATGGTTTGAAAAAAATCGGTGAATGGAATAGTACAAAAGGAGATAGTATCGATTGGTTGCCGGATACGACTAACAAAAAGACAGATATCGAACTGAGCTTGCAAAACAAAACGTTCATAGTTTTGATATCACTCACAGCTCCTTATGGAATGGAAAAAGAATCATCAACATCGTTGATTGGCAATGATCGTTACGAAGGATTCGCAATTGACATTATTCAGCTTTGTAGCGAAATCTTGGGTTTTAATTATACTTTTCAAGTCGAATCGGATTATGGCTCTAAAAACGACGCTGGAAAATGGTCCGGTATGCTTGGAAAACTCATGGCTGATGTTAGTATTGTTGATATCAACAAATTTTGTAGCCACAATTAAAACAAACTTACAACGAAACGAGTCAAGTATATTATAATATCGAAAAACCAATATCTTTTTTCAGGAAGCAGATCTTGCTATCACAGACTTAACAATCACGTCACAAAGAGAAGAAGCTGTCGATTTTACTATGCCATTCATGAATTTAGTTAAGTTTAGTTTAATTAAAGTTTAGGTAAACCTTCGGAAAGACGGGCAGTCTGTGTTGGGGCACAACACAGAATAAAACAACAACACGTTTTTTTTTATGTATTTGTACCTTCTGAAAAAGAATTTGCTATAAAAAAATAGCGGTCGGCCATATTTTGCCGCTTGAAAAAAAGACTCTGTCAAAAAGACGGTTTATTACGATTATCTCGGAAAGTAATCACGTTAGAAAAAAAGTTTTCAAACAAAAAATCTATACAAGTAAAAAGTTATGACCTTTATTCACGTAACTCCAACTGTTTTCATGTTAGTACGTTAAATGAACTGCATTTACGCACATATTACAATGTATAACGTGATGCATGATAATTTCAATCAAACTCGAGTTGAAACAGACAATCGAGTGTTGCACAAAAAAATTTTTGTTTTATGTTCGTGTTGTAAGCGTGTAGACAAGGAAGGCTGCGCCTCTCCACCTGCACTCCCCCTCGCTTTGCATAGAATGTTGAAACCTATGTGGAACCTTGCTTCAGTTTTAGCCACGTTGCTTGTCAGTGTACGGTATTAACATGTATACTGCAAGCGTCTATTGAGAAGCAAGGTTCCACATAGGTTTCAACTTTCTACGCAAAGCGAGGGAGATGCAGGTGGAGTGGCTGCCCCTCCTGTCTACACGTTTACAACACGAACATAAAAAAATAAAAAAAATTTTGTGCAACAATTGATTTGAACATGTCTAACTCGAGTTCGAACGGGAGTATCATGCATCATTGCATCACGTTATGCATTGGTATATATCCGTAAACGCTTTGGATTTAACGTTCTAACATGAAAACGGTTGAAGTTAGATAAATAAAAATCGTAACTTTTGTTATAGAAAATTTAATTTCCTACATTTTTTGTTTAAAACCTTTTTTTCTAATGTGATTACTTTTTGAGATAATCGTAATAAAAAACGGTTTTTTGACAAGTGTTTCAAGATGGCGACTAAAATATGGCCGACCGCCATCTTTTCATAGCAAATTCTTTTTCAGAAGGCATTATTCTGTGTTGGAGCAGTCTTTCCGGAAAGTTTACCAAAGTTTAATATAATAATTTAATATAATAATTTAATATTATTATATAATAAAACTTTTACAGTCAATTTTTTTTAATAACAAAAACTAAACATTATTTTCTTTCTAATTAATGACTAAATCAATTTGAAAGAGTCGTTACTGTTTACTACTGCTTTTCTCTACTTTTTTTTACTCTATACACGAACTTATATGTATGTAAATTTGCAGGAATCAGTATTCTTTATAGAAAACCGACGAAAGCGCCGCCAAGTTTATTTTCTTTTCTCAGTCCATTTTCGAATGAAGTGTGGTTCTATTTGATCGGCGCGTATATTATAGTTTCGATACTGCTTTTCATTATCGGTAGATTGTGTCCCGAAGAATGGAATAATCCTTATCCTTGCATCGAAGATGCTGAAACGCTCGAGAACCAGTTCACTATGAAAAATGCTTTTTGGTTCGCGATAGGTAGCATCATGCAGCAAGGCAGTGAAATAGCACCTATGTACGAAATATTTTTCTCACTTTAAGAAACTTTTGTTCTTGCAAATAAATTTATGAGAAAAGAATTTTTATCTAAACTTCAAACTTGAATTTTATAGAGGTATCTCAACCAGAATGATGGCAGGCTGTTGGTGGTTCTTCTGCCTGATAATGGTAAGCAGTTACACAGCCAATTTGGCAGCTTTTCTAACTGTCGAAACGGTAACTGCGCCATTTGACAACGTAGAGGATTTAGCGAGAAAAAAAACGATCAAGTATGGTGCAAAACTTAAAGGATCGACGCTCAATTTTTTTAAAGTAAGCTATCTTTTGTTCTTTCGCTTTTTGTTAAAATATATTTTGTGCTACAACAAATTATAACTATTAAGTTATTACTGAATAAATGTTTTACTTTTAAAATTTTAATAGAAAAGTTTTAGATATATTTTTATATGTTATCTAATTTTTTCACTTTTTTAACTAAATTCAAAACTTTACGATTATTGAATAAAACAATTCTCTATGTACAACATCTTTAATAGAAAAATAATCTCTAATAAACAAAAATGCGTATGTAATGGTAGATTTTTCAGGACATTCACATAGTATTTGTACACACATAGTATTCGTATATTGCTATTCTTATAGCAATATACGAATATTGTAAGATAAACTTTGAGTAATCCCACAAGTACATTAGTAGTTTTTACGAATATATACATATATATATTTATAATATTGTTATTTTGTTTTCTTTTTGTTCTGCTTACAATTTTTTAAACTATTCCCAGCATATTTGTAATTTTTAGAACACAACAGTCAGTTTTTTTTCTCTCTCTCTCTATTGACACTCCATGTTTTTTTCCATGAGACACTCTCTGCGATTAATTCCGCACGATACATAATCAGTTAAATAGTTTATAGTTACTTAATAAATTCAAATAGCAAACTATATTAGCAAAACAGTTATGTTCATTATTTTGACGTTTGCTAACACTTTGGTGGACTTGAAGTTGCACTCTGAGTTTTTTAATCCCCTGCATATTATTATAATTACAACTTGCTCATAAATAACAAAGTTTTTATAAATTTTCCTATATATTTCCACAATATCTCTCTGATATATTTTTATTACATCGCTCGAAATGCATACAAAGACATATTTCTGAAAAATTGCTTACTAATCCGCATAGATGCTTCTTATTAGAAAATACACACGATAAGTATGAGAGCTACATTCTAACTCAGTTTTTTGAAAGAATTTTGCGCCTTCCAAGGAAAGCAACTACACCACGTATAAAGAGATGTACGAATACATGATGGCAAATGCGAAGGATGTATTACCGGAGGACAATGCAATTGCTGTGGAGAAAGTAAAACAAGAAGATTACGCTTTTCTAATGGAATCCAGTTCGATCGAGTACATATTACGTAATGCGTATGCTTATTGTTTTTTTTATACTTATTATTACATTTCTAACTAAATATTTGTTTTTTATAAAGATACATAATGGAACGCGAATGCAATGTAACTCAAGTAGGAGGATTGCTGGACGAAAAAGGCTACGGAATTGCTATGAAAAAACGTGAGCTATATCGTCAAAACTCAATTTTATTAGAAATATTATTTTATAAAAATAATATTTTGCATAGTATAAGGACACGGCCAATTCGAGAATAAACCTGATGTTCGGGTTAAAAAACTTCTTAAATCAAAAGTACACAAACGTTTCGATCC
>QVOB01023697.1:0-32056 GCA_014839585.1 Pseudomyrmex concolor
TATATATATATATATATCTCGTATGTATAACCATGTGTAGCCTAGATTAGACTTATTTATACACATCTAATATGCACGTGCAAACGTGTGCGCATACGTTTATTGTCTATAAACCGCAGGCTAGATTTCGCACGTGTGTATGTACTATGGAGACAATATATATATATATATATATATATATATATATATGTAGTATATTGACGAGATAAAAAACTCGAATAGAGAGTATATATACATATATATATACACTTATAAGAGAAGCATTTTTTTCCGTTGTTATACGCAGGAGTTTGTTAACAGTAAAATAATAACGTCAGCAGTAACAATAATGATTAATGATAACGATAATAATAACAATTTAGCACACGCAGATACAGTCGGTTCTTGGTGACGAACTCGAGCAGAAAATGACGCATACAATAAAATTTGTGATAAACGGGAATTGGGCAATTGTCTGCGCTTTGCAAAAAAACCACAAAAAACAAAAAAATAAATTTGTGATCTTCCAAGGTAACTTTGTATCGTATGACGCCCACAGAATTTTGTGATCTATTATTGTGCGATGCGGTCCAGCGTATTCGATTTATCCCTGACTTCCCGGTGGTAAATAACCACGCCATTTAATCAATCGTGTTAGAGAGAAGAGCAGATTAAACGTCGCGTGGTTTTTTTTGTGTGTCACCTACAAAAAACGAGTCAAATCGCGACGAGAAATTGGAAGAAATACGAATGTCACGTTCGACGTGTGAATCGATACTATCGATATAAAACCTGCCGCATAAAACGAAGTCACAACTGTAATTTAATATCGTCGAAACAAAAGTGAAGTACCCGTTAAAAAGATACCTTGAAATATGTGTTTATAGAGAATTTGTAACTTATATATAAAACACACACATCATACGGAGTGTACGATGGGAACATATTTTATATCCCGCGCTAGATATCTCCCCAACAAAAGCCTAATGTATAGGGTGTTCTGGGAAAAATCTATAGAGTAGCAAAAATTTAGAGAGAATATATTTAATTATCTAAATACATAAAATTATATATAAATATATTGTATATAAATATAGACTCGAGATCCCTCTTAGAAACAATTTATAATAAATGTTTTATGTTTCAAAATTTGTGACGTCAAATATTTTTGAAATTCGTAGCAAACTTAAAAAATACTACTAATGTTTTTAGAATATAAAGATCAGTCTTTTTTTTTGTTAAACAATTTTTCAAGAAACAATTCGATAGTGCTACTCATATATATTTTTTGCAGTCACCTGTATACGTATACAAGATGAGAATATATACAAGATGAGAAAAAGATTATTATTGATATATTATAGAACGTAGATGATGAGATTTACAGTCACGAATAGAAGATTAACAATTACGCGACCGGTTCTTTTGAATGCAGTTACGAACAAATCGAGTAGTGTTGTACTTGTGCGCTCTTTGTACAAATTCTTTGTAACGTGATCATATCAGTGTCATTTAGATTTACTTACACTAGACTCTCGATATAAGAACATTTAAATATAAGAGTTTTGATTTTAAATGTATTCTCACAAACAAGTTGTTTTTAGTTGTGTCCCGTTCCACGTTGCGAAGTCAAGGGTGCGATTCCATGGCAGCGTATTTTTTTACGTAACGCGTAACAAATCATATCTTTCTATTCTCACGTATATTCCAACTGAAATATCGAACGTTGCAGTTTATTACGCGTTATTTGAAAAATATGTGCCATGGGATTGTATTTTTAGAGTTTGTTTAGCTCACAATCAGATGTAACGGCGCGACACTGATATTGTCAGTGCGCATGTGTGCGAGCGCGCACACCGTTATTGGAAAGGGCGTTCGATTGACTTACGATTTTTCGGCAATCCTTCGATATTTCTTATATCTAAAGTCTATTGTATATATAAATGCATATATAATATATATATATATATATATACATATATATATATATATACACGTCAATAAAATACAGCTATACATATTGGATGCGCAATGTTGACACAAATAGCTCTTGTATGTTAAATAAATCGAGATTAAATAAAAATTGTTGATATGTCATGTTGTAATCGGAAATTCGATAGAGAACACACTTACGTGCTGGTTTGGCGTCTTCTGGAGTTTCGCAGTTACTTGCGAAAATATTTCAAATTGTAAAAACCCGTCGACTGTGCTCGAGTGAAACGCGGCACACGTTGAAAACAAATAACTTTCCCTCGACCTTCGTCAGGAGAACTGAGAAGTGAGCTTGTCAACAATAATATACCAGTTGATAATAAACACACTACCGAGCACCGTTTTATTCTTATCAACGTTAAATATTATACCGATTGATGATACGAGATCAATCGAGCGACCATGTTCTCACGTTCCGTCGCGACACACGACTGAAGGTAAAAGTGACTCACGGAACAAGCGCGTGAAAAGGAAGAGGGGAAACAAAACGCGCGCATGCGTACGCCGTTTACCATCGCGGAGCGCGCGCGCTCAGTCGTGTCGGGACCATCGGGTGGAGTGGGTTTGTTGTTACATCTTGCGTGTTGACACCGTCAATTTCGATCCGCGTATACGTGCCAGTGACACTTGTCAGTGGCGGCAGTTGCCCGCGCGGAGAGACATGCAAGGCTGATAGAGAGATACGTACATACACTGCGATTAGCTTCCGTAAATCCGTCGCGCCGATCGTTACCGTTTGATTTATCGCCACGCGCTTTACGCGTACGCACGCACATTCTCACGGACACGTATCAAAATCGGAGTGTGTACGTGCGCGCACCGATCACCAAGAGAAGACCGTCAGCGATCTGCCAACCGGTCCGTTTCTCGCGCGAAGAGAGAAGTTTCGTACTCGAGAAACGGACGTGCAAGTGGCGTTTTTAACGCGCACGAACAGACAAAATCGTGTATAATCGCATCAGGGTGTGCTTTCGCAACGAGAGGACCCGATTCATCTAACAGCGCGAAGCCGAGCGACGAGGAGGAGAGTCCACAGCCACCGTCGCGAGGAAATGAGTAAACACTTTTTTGTTGTTTTCTTTCTCCCCTCCGAACTCTCTTCGCTCTCGTTCGCAGCGCGCGAAGTGCCTTCGATCTCCGAAGAGTCCACCTCGCGCGCGTTCGATTTTCGAACGTCATTCCGATATGTCATTTGTTTCACGCGCGAGCGGAATACAAACGGAAGTGCAAACGGGAAGACGCATAAAGATTGCGTCTTTTTTGGCCTGTATTTTTACACGAGAAAACGATTTTTATTCGCGTTTTTCACTCGCCATTTACCGTGACAACGTCCGTCAAATCGTGCGAGCTTTTCGATTATTGCTAATGAGATGCGAACCGGTGCTTTCATCGGTCGCGGTCGTCGTCGGTCGGTTCGCTAATGACGCGGGACGTTTCGATCGGCCGCGCTGATGCTCTGCGGTTGCTCGCTCGCTCACCTCGCGATCTTCCCGCACGAAGTCAAATCTACGGTTTCTCTGCGCGCGCGAAACGCAATGCGAATGTCAGTCGAATATCGGAGGTCAGGAAGAACATTTTCTTCCGCATTATATTGAATCACTTTCTATTTCCCGAACAAGTTTTATTTTTGAACGCTGAAGTTATATTAGGACCTTTCGGTGCTTCTGAACGCTGACTTCATTCATTGACATAAGAGAGATCGCGCATTAGAAAAAAAAAAAAAAAAAACTAGGATGTTCTTTCGAAAATAAATCGATGTACATCAAAGTGGCACGATCGATCATTCGTTGACAACTGATGTCTCAAACGCGATATATCGCTTTTAAATTCGTGCAAGGACGGGCGCAGCTGTTTTTGTGCGTCAATATTTTCGTACCCAAGATCAGAAGAGATGTGTGTGCATTTTCTGATTTTTAAATAGAATTCGGAAATTCTCTCTCAGTTTTCTCCTCCAAGTTTCTTCTCTTCTCTCTCAAGACGGAAAGAGAGAGTTTTACACTTTGAAAAACTTCTCATCTCTCCCGGGATCAATTTTTGCCGATGTTAACGAATTTGCCGATAGGAAAACTATAAAAGAGAAAACGATGTTTACACAGAATGCACACATTTCCGTCGTTTTGTGTTTTATCGTTAGAATTTCCGACACGTTCATTATCGCGAACGTGATTCTTAGACGCGCGAACGTGATTCTTAGACGCGCGAACAACCCGGATTTGACACGTATGTATGTTATGTGAAATCTCAGCTTGCAAAAGTTGTGCGGCGGGTGAGAGTTATTTACATTTCGCGTCTAGTACCGAGCGGCTTAATTGGAAGGTTTGTTTGTGTAACGCTTACTCTGTAACACCCCCATGTCGATGAAAAATTGGAACGAGACAGTCATAGCGTTAAATTAGTCTCTTTACTACGAGAGACTTTTCTTGTTCTATTTTTTAATTTTTTAAAAGCAGAGAGATTGGAGCATGAAAAAAACTTAAATAGCATGAATAAACTAGAATTGTATTACTTTAAATATAAAAGGTGAGGCGTTTTTCTGTTAAAGATACTGTGCGAAATTATTTCTCTTTTGTTTGTAAAAAATGTGAAAAGATAGTTGTAAAAATAAGTGATTTTATGCTTTTCGATTTTGCGAGATAATAAATGACGCATTACGAAAAACATAACACCCGGAAGCAAACTTTTAAAACTTTTCAACGGTTTCTAAAACACTTTCCCGAGATAGAAATTTTCTTCGATAAGAGAAAAATACAGACTGCACTTATTCTTACTTCTGTAAGGATGATTTTTTGCTCTATTTCGATTCCGGGCTCTTCGCGTATCGATTGAGAGTTTCCGGGACGCGGCAGTTCGACGGGTTTTCATTACCGCATCGGAGTTCTCTCTGCAAAACGGATATAATGCTTCATTGACCAACCGGGTGTGGGTCAGACGTGTATACGACAAATCCGCAAGGGTTAATGACATCGCGAGCGGATAGCGCGTTGCTTCCTTCTTTTCATGTCCCGATAAGACATGTTGAGTGATGTAAGAATTTTAAACATTTGCTCGATGATTAAGATCGGAAGCAAGTAGAATCTCTTAATGCTTAATTCGATGAGAAAATATTTTTCTCGATTTTACGCGCCAATTTCTGAAACATCATTTTGTTCCTTAGTATAAAAATATATATCTTTTTTATTAAATTCAATTGCATAAAGTTAAATTTACTGAGTACTTACTAAAATACTTTCAGTTTATTTATATATAAAAGAAAGATGTGTCATAATGTATGAAAAGTACTACGGTCTTGACAAAATGTCTTCGCGACTCGAGTTGATGTCGTAGCTTCATTTGTGTCACGAGTAGTTATCCAAAAATAGAACTTTTTAAACGCGGCGTACATTTATATGTGTAGTGTAGTTTAAAAGCTGTTGAAGTTCAAGGACACTCTTCAAAACAAGAAAGTATACGTACATATTACATTTTACAAAAGTCTACTTGTTGACACATTCTTGCGATTGTTTAATCGCGAAATATATATTTTCAATTATCATTCGACACGAGAATAATCTCGGAAATAACCTCGAAAGGAAAAAAAGAAATCTTTTTTCGAAGAATCGCGCGCGATTATTCTTGTCAATATACATACTTGATGTGCCCGAATACATAATGCATTTCAGACGATGACATTGATATTTCGAGTCAACTCTCTGCTGAATTATTCGCGCGAGAGATCCGCGAGAGCTGAATCACATCAGCGCGCTGCGCTGATGTACTTGTATATCTATATTTCAATCATCGCGCGCGTTGATCCTAAAAACCCAAAGGGATTCCCCTACAATCAAACGATCTTTCTTAGAAGATGAGGTCGCTACGGAATCGCGTAACGGCGCCGGATCTCGATTGTGACATATCTCGTGTGAGAAGTCGCTGTCGACTCGCTTGCGTAATATTCATGAAAACCCGATATCCCCTTGCACATTGAAATTAGACACTGCGCATGGATTTCGGGGCCACTTGTGGCAATCCGAGGTCAAGGTGTGTCGTAGGCCGTAATGCGTCAGGTTGACGCATCGCACACCGACGACCCTGGACTGTAAGCTCGTTGCACTTGTCACGGTGACGAACACACGCAAACATACAGTCGCTCCTTTTGCGAATGCAAATCTGCGACGAATTCACTGAAAATTCGCAAATCAAGTATCTCTGAGATGAGCGATCAACTATTTCTTACATTTTTCATAGAAAATTAGTGAATTTTCGCTCGCGATCCGCGCAGAGATTCAAACGATTTTGTTCGCGGATTTTTCGAAGATTATGAGAAACGCGACGTGTTTTCAATCATTGAAACTTTGTCAACAACTTGTTAGAGTATTTAGTAGCTGTTTGATCTCTTTTGGTGAACTTTGATAGTCCCGACTCTCTCTTCTTTCTTGTTACAGATTTGCCAAATAGAAAATCCATTTGCAATCTAAATTTTCTCCTAGTGTATATATAATATACACATACATATATGTACATATATATGTATGTGTATCTACAGTAGATTCTTATATAACACGGAGAATACATTCTGTGTTACATGAATCCGTGTTATATGAGTCATATAGGTTACACAAATATGAATTATGTATGAATTTAAAAGTATATGTATAAAAAAATCTGTATTAAATAATCCCTGTTTTATGAGAGTCTACTGTATAATATGTGTGTAAATACATGTGTAAATGTACATATGCATTTCGCGTTGTCGTCACTATAAATAATGGAATTTCTTTTTATGGCAACGTGGAAACTTTTCTACCGCAGAATTACGCGATGATTCTCGCGGGTGCTATAAATATGTGGCGCGTGTGTGTTGAGGTCGTATTAGATGTCGTTTAATAGCAGTATTTTGTTCGGTGAATAGCGGTAGATCGGATAGAATTGCGTGTCCCTTCGTATCGCGATGCAACGATACGGTTTCATTAGACGATATTGATAGTCAATTGGCGGTTTATTGTCCCGACGGCTGCTGCTGCATCGTTTACCACGAAGACGATGCTGCGCGTCTTTTGATCGCATTAGAAGTACATAGCTTGATATATCAAAAAAAAATTGTGTACAATTCGTAAAACGGATTTCAATGTTTATAAAAATATGATCAAAAAAATTAATAAAAATGAAAAAATAAGCTAACTTATAATTTAAAAAGTTTCTTAATTTTTGTTGATAATACAATAGCATAATTAAGCAGTGTGAGTAATGAAAACATATAAAATTAACAACTTAATAATCTTATCTTCTTTCTCTCGCAGATAATTAAATTACTACGTAAAGGAAATTTTTTATACTCACGCGTATTTTTTTTATACATGAATCACCAAACAAAGGAAATGTTTTTTTTTTTTACGAAGAAGAAAACTGCCGCTGAAAAAGAGATAGTATGTCAGAGATATCGTTGGCAGCTGGAAAGGATTCTCATGTATCACGCGATACGTGTAGTATCATCTGCACGTGGCAGCGAGGTATTGTTTAATAAATAATATTTTAGTACGCTTTCGCGCATACAGATACTTTAACAATATCTCGGTTTTTCACGTTGTTAAAACAAAAATTACGTGGAATTATTATACCGCAATGCAGATGTTTTACAAAAATTTTATATGTATATTCGCGCTGATACAGTAAATATACAGTTGTCTAAAACTTTGATCACGTAAGATGATTTGAACATATTTTTAACATATTTTTTTATGTAATTGTTTTTATTTTCTGATGTCTGTTGTTTTCATAACTCAGCACATTAGATCGTTGATTTTTTATTTTGTTTTAAATCATTTTTGTAAAATTTAAAGTGTTTTGATATATAATTTCTATAAATACTAATAAAAATTCTATACTAATAAAATTTCTGTAATAAACATTACTAATATTACTAAATATTAATAAAAGTTCTTGTTCTATTACTTTTCAAGTAAAGGATACTCTTCTCTATTCTTGTCTTATTTTTCACATGACGTATGTAATAAAAAGCTTAAAGTTTTATCTTCTTCATTAGATCTAATAACTTCGAATGATCACGTGTTTTCCGATGAAAAGATCTTCTCAGTATGTATCTCGATGCTCATTAACTTTTCGCTGCGCCGCCGTCGGATTATTTATTTTATAACCGAAAGCCGGGGAGAGATACATAATTCTTTCTCGTGGCATTTCTATGAATGTGATCCAAAAATAGCGCGTTTGTCTGCGGATGAGGTAACACATGTAGCTATATAAAAACGTTTAGTAGTTTTTTTTGTCAAAGTCAGTACATTGTTGTTTCCACGTACATACGATGATTATTTTTACGGACATTTTTCAGGTTAAAATACATGTAATAAAATATATAAAAAAATATATATTCTCGATAGATACATTATTTTTGATTAATTTCAATAAGTTTAATTGCATTTAAAATACAGCCAGCGCATAAAATAATAAAATGTGACGTTCAGTCTGAGTAGAAATTTAATTAAAATTAATTCGTCGATATCGATTCCTATAATGCTATCGATTTTTCTTCATTTTATTCTACGAATTCTAGATTGCACTTCAGTTACATAAAATGGTTGTCGGTGTATCTCAGATTCGGCGGTGTATCAGCACATCGTTTCATCGATTCCTACCGCAAAAGTGGACCCGACTAGTAGTGGGTTGCACCTACGGTTTTATGGTTGTTTACGTGAACGTTAAAGTTAAAGGTCAATTTAATTTAAAAAGAGTAAAGTCTCGGACAAAGTTTTTTCTCCTCCATTCAAAGACACTCGATTGCAACAAATGTGTTTATCGGAAAGCTGTATCGCGACTCGTCGATAAATCATTTCCAGACGATTGCACGACCGATAGGATTTCACATCCTTTTGCTGTGTGCGGTTTATATATACAAGATAATATTTTTTTTTTTTGCTGACGAATCGAGTTACGTTAGATTTGATCTCGTGGATAGTTTAATTAAAGAGTGCGAGAAGAGCGAGATTAACATCTTTACTTAAGCGACAAATGGATGAGATCCGTTCTTGAGTATTTTTGTCTGAAATAAACATGCGAAAAAATTGAAAAATTGCGTATTTACCGCAGCATTGTCATGCAAAAAACTATCTGTTCGCATGGGCGAGATAGAGAAAGGAAAAAGTCTCTTGCGACTGTCGCGTCTCATTCTATTAGACGGATAACTTCATCTAGCAATTTGCGGGTGACATTATTCAACAATTAAGTCTGGTTCGCCTGCACGCTACCACATTGTATTTATCGTGCGAAACGACTTCCAACGCTCGACGAAGTTTTCCAGAACATTTCCGAACATTTCCTCTTAGTAAGTAGCGTGTCTATTCGTGGATCTCGTATTTAACGATGAAAGCGGCGCGAAAGTGCAGCTCGTAAGATAAATGATCGAATATACAACCGCGTAGACCAACGCTAAGAAAATATTTAGAGGTTTTATTTGTAATGAAAGAGCGCAATTTATTATTACATTTTTAGAATTACGAGGTGATTTTCGGTACATGTTCTTATTCTTCGAAATGATTACGCATAATGGCTTCTTGTAAACAAACAATGATGAAATGTACGTTATGTGCGAAAATATCCTTCGGTCGATTGCATTTTACTGCAGTAGTTTTTTGCTTAAAAAAAAAAAAATATTATACACTAGATTTTATTATAAGATCGAAACTACATACATGTATTTCTTAAATTAAATATGATATTAAAATAGATATATACAGCAGTGTTTCTCGAATTTTTCAACTTTTAAAGTTTTTCTCTTTATCATTTTATGCAACGATTTATTCAATCTAACGTTGTATAATAATAATTTATAATTTCTAGATTTCCACTGTGATGTTTATTACATATGTGAATAATGAATAAAAAGGAAAAGAAGGAAAAACACATAATGTGTTTTTCTCGTTGTTGAATACGATTCCGATATTTCCAAGTATCTTGTACATTACACCAGTATTCCTTTCGGATTTTTCCCTAATGATTGTTTATTTCGCTCCTCTCAGGTATGGTCATGAATAATTCACTCAGCTAAAGCGGCCAACGCGGAAGTTTCTCCAATTTCGAGTCACCGAGAGAGAGGGAGAAAGAGAGAGAGAAAGAGCGACTCTAGGACGACGGCATCGAAATGGGCGAGCTTCTAGGATCCGCGAGCTTCCTTCACCTCGGCGATATCGTCAGCCTCTACGCCGAGGGAAACGTGTCCGGGTTTCTCTCCACTTTGGGGTAAGTGAATGACGACCGGTAAATAGAATTTCCCGGCAGTCTTTCTTCTCTTGAAGGGATGCCGAGTTATATTATTTAATCGTAACGCGCGAGCGGGTCTTTTCACGCGATCTGCACTGAAAAGAATTCATTTTCGTGTCATGTCTTTTCTTTCCTCGTAATAAAGCGACACAGCAGCTTCTGTTTACTCTTTTCAGAAGAACAAAATACATTCACAGTTGTCGGGAGAAATATGAAATTTTAGACGCGTCATCTCAGTCATAGACAATGTCATCTCTGTGGAGAAAATTACGGGTTAAATAACGTTGTCTTTCTTTCTCTCTAACTTTCGGATTTTTCACATGCGTTAGAAGTTTCTTCGTTGAAAATATTTTATATTTCACGAGGACGAATAAAATGAATTAGTGGTACACTTTATTTTTTTATTTATTTACGAAGTATATACCGCGAGTGATAAAATATTAGAAAATTAAAAACTAAAGCTACAATTCGTACGGTAGATGTTTGTAACATTTTTATTTGTTGAATAACAAAAAATCAAATTTTGTTTACACATATAAACAAAAATTGTTTAGAAGCCTTGACTGATTTTGAAAACGCTCGAAAATATCTGTAATATATTCTTGAACTTGAAAAGTTCGTTTGATAATAAAATAGTTATGTAACAAGTATTGTTATAAGGAAGAGAAGCGAGAACGCATTAAGACTTATCTTAATCAGTTTGCGTTATTCAACGGCGTCAAAAAACCAATCTTGAAAAGTAGTAGCCCATTCATCATCCGACCAATGTACTCTGACCTTAGATATTTATCTATACAGACTGTTTGCGTCCTCCACTCGAGGTTACTGACTATCATATATCCATATCAATATGTTTCAAGGATACTAACTACGTCAAAAATGGCAAAAATGAAAACGAAAAATTATCAGAAGTGATTATCGATATTTAATGTAATAAAATGTTTGTATATTGATATTTTGTAAATGACCATCTTTGAAAAGCTATTTAAACGACGTTTAGCAATATTATTCGAAGTTTGCAAAACAAATTTTGTGCAGAACTTTTTATAGATTGTTTACACGTTGTAAAAGAAAAAGAAAAAACTTAAGAAAATTTCTTGTTCTTCTGAAATTAAATTACAAGTCAATTACATAATCAACTTATGTAGTCAGTGTCTTTGAAGTTTATTACCGGTATTTGAGAAAGAAGTCTTGCGGGTTTCATGTTGTAAATACACATATAATTACAAATACCGCAAAAAAGTAATAACAATTACACGACTATTTATTATGCTACACGGATTTTTCATGTTTCACATTTTGCATCACGTGGATTTCAGCGACGTAATAACTTCGTAGAAGTTCGCGTCAGATTTGTATCAAAATACTCCTTTTTTCACGCAACAAGTGCTGCACACAAGCGAGAGATTATGCTCGCTCGTACCTGTTTATTCATCTCGCATTCTGGTTCGACGGGAAGTTAAAAGGTTTCCGTTAACTTCATGCGCACATTTGCTTTGCATTTTTGACGTATTTCGTAATGCAAATGTCACTCTTGGAAAAATAACATTTTTTATAGTTTTAAATTTTGTCTATTCTTTATCACAATCTGTATAATCACGATTTTATACACTCTTACGTAATTTACACAATAAATTTGCAAAATTTTGCACCTTGCGAGAACTAAAACACCGTGCAAGAAATTCATTTTCGATATCAGAGAGCGACAAAAATGAAATTCCGTCATATCCAATGTTTTTTTTTTTTTTTTTAATCTATTTTTGCGCGTAAAAGCGTTTTTAATTACAATTTGACATTTTTGTGACGCGCGCGTTTAATGTGCACAGGCAATCTTACGCGGAAATTGTGTTAATTATTTCATCGCGCGCACAGAAGTTCCATCTCCTTCGCTACTAAGAGGTCGCGTCTGAAAGGTGTAAAGTTTCTTCCGCGATGCAGAGAATGACGTTAAAATGAGAGAGAGAGAGAGAGAGTTCTGCGCGCAGGTCCTGCGTCAATATGAGTTTCGCAGTATATTATTAAATTCGCACCTGCGTACAAGACTCGCGATCGATGAGCAATTATTTTATCCGACTTTGCCAACGTTCTCGTCGTCGTCGTCGTGGCTGGTCGTGTGGATGTATATTACCCGCGCACTGATGAACTCGACAAGTCGACGTCACATAATCGCCGGCTAATAAGACGAGGATCTCTCTTTGTGTAATCCGACGATCTGCGCAGATTTTCTCAAAAGGGTATACGCGCATTAAACTACATCGTAACGAGTCGATGTGCATATCTCGTGAGATCTCGCTCTGATTACGAACGGGGAAAATAAATGATGCGATCGCGGTGCGAGCATAAGGATGATTAATGAAAGTCAATTTCTGCGTAAATCGATCTGCTAATATAAATATAATGGCTACTTTTGTTGGCGTTATGATCGCAATGATTTCTGCACTAACAGAAAGGATGTGCTTAAAAAATGTAAGATATATGACTTTCTTTTAGCAATTGAGAGAACAATTTTACGCGCATAGTAATGTAACTAATAAAACTCTACTCTCTCGTAATATTTCATGGAATATTTGGGTTGCTCAGGAAAAAGTTTATCGGCGATTTAAAATGATTTGGTTTTTCATCTTCTATCATATTAGGATATATAACTGAAAGAGTATCATAAAACTGCGCTCAAAACTTTTTATTGCTTATTTTGGTATTTAAATGATTTATCTAGCGGTTTTAGAGACTTTTTAATACTTATATTTTAACGACACGTACCGTGAACTAAAATCTTTTTTAATAATTGTTATTCAAATATTCTGGATTTCAGAATATTCCAGTCGGAGCTGGATTTCGAATAAAATTCTTTAATATCGTATGCGCGTGATCGACGATTTTTCCCCTGACTAGATATATTATATATATATATTTACACGATTATGCAAATCTATTGATATATTGGATTTTTAACTTACAAAGTCAATTTACGCCGCTCTTCATACGCCGCTTTTCTTTTATTTCTATTGTTGAATTATAAAACACTTGTCTGGTGTTGAAGATGCTCCGTTTTTCTATTAATCACGAATTTCTCTCAGTGCGCGAATTAAATATATATTTTGATGATAATAATTAAAAATTAAATATGTTCTTTTTTCTTTGTATATGTTTGCGGAAATTATTGTTGCAATACGAACCACTGATTAAGTTTAAGCAGTCGGTATTGTAATCACGAAATTTTGTTCACGAAAAATGTGCCGCGATTGTCAAAAAAGCCATGTGTGCTTAATAAAAATTTGAGCATTGACACAACTGCAATAAAATGCAGAAAGCAGAAAAGAACGAGAAAAAAATCTCTGTGTATAATTGATACACAGAGGCGTTTCATGTTTTCGAGAGCACGGTATTTTCGGATGCTCGAAGCGGGTGCGAGGGGTTATTGTTGTTCATATAAAATGAGCCTTGTAGTTCTGATAAAACACGTTCGTCGCTATTCGTGCATCGCGCTCTTAGAAAATCTCATTTTGCTCTTTATCGTCCGTTTGATGCATCTCGGGGTTAAAGGTTTTCCCGCGGAACGAGAGGAACATGGAAGCGCGGGAGCCATTAAACGGTCGAGCGTTTCGACGCTATAGGATGAAAATGTAGGTCACACACGTTTCGCCCAGTTCGTTCTTTGCGCTCATGAATGAATGCATTCTCGAGTGAGATCGCGCGGATCGTGTTCGAGAGAACGAATTTGAAGTGCATGCTATTTATGGCCTTTCCACATCCAGTATCTGCACTTGAAAAGATGATGAAACTTCGAAATATTACTAGTTTTGACATGTTTATTTTTCCGTAGTCAGAAAAACAAAAATCTGACGTGTGCAATGACGAAATTGAAATCGCGAAAAAAAATATAACTATTTGGAAAAGTACGATTCTCTCAACACAAGTTTTATTTTTATGGAAAAAAATGAAGTGTCAGATTGAAAAATCTTGAAATTATTGAATAGAACGATCAAAGCTTTGTTGTATAATAAGTCACAATTTGATTTTTAAATGTATTACTTCTATTGTTTAAAAGTTGTAAACATAAAATGGTTGACAAGTATATAAATATACTTTTTGGACCATTTATGCTACATTTAGATTTTCTGAAGAAACAATGTTTGCTTGGATTCTTAGCAACAGATGATACTCACACTCGGAGCGCGTTTATACACTTTGTTTTACGATCGAATATCATATGTGCTTTTTTTCATTGTAATCACAGCTCTTTTAAGTTCTCAAAAACGCTTAGATTTATCACGTTTGGACTTATCACACTTGGGATTGCGTGACGTATTATATGTATATGCAAACACGCAACTCGACGAGGGAGACAACGACGCGTTGCGTGCCGCCTTTCACTTTTCTAATTGCCGTTCGACGTGTGCAGCTATATACGAAATCGATTGGACAATCGAGAGAACTTTGTGTGTTTCGAAACTGGCGAGATTATCCAACACCGAAGAAAAGATTGTAATTTGCGTTTCAATGTAAACGCGTCGGCGCACGAAATCGTTGAGTACGATCAATCGACAGTAACGCAGTCCCACGGCGCGGATGTGTGTTCACGTTCACGCTGTATGTCCACTGTATGTATATCCACTCGCCTCGGGGACTTAACAACGTTGATGTAACGGAATTATTTCCTCAGAAGCTGTGATTAGATTGCCCCTATTTTCCGATACAAAGCAAGTCGGAATCACCGTTGAATTCCGCGCTGATCTCAACTCGGGAACAACTATGACGCTTCGTATACATATTAAAGATACATCGTTTGATCGTAGACATGTATTCTCATAAATTATGGAGATACATGATTAGACAATATATTTCCAACTACAAAGAGTTGGCGCTTAGCCATCGAGTATAATAACTTATAAGAGACTATGGATTGTGTGTGTGTGTGTGTGTGTGCGCGCGCAGCTATTTTTTACAATCAAGTTCGTGAAGATGACAATCGCGCGAGTCGATATCGTCTCGAGTTTTGTCGCACACACTTTGTGCATCGACACGCGCGGCGAGGATCGTAGATTTTTGCAAACTGCAAACCGGCATTTCGCCACCGGCATTGATAATTATCGGATATACTGTCTGCGCAAAGTGTGCGTTATGCAAGATCAATTTATGAAGGTGACGTTTGCGAGCTTGCATCGTCACTTCGACGCGCGCGTCTAAATCATTTTATTCTCGTTAACATCTCGTTTTTCTCTTGTTTTTTCTTTCTTACTTATTGTAAAGATTATCTTACTTATTGTAAAGATTTACGCACAGTCGCGTGATACGATAAATCGATATTTTTAGATGCTAATTGCGCTACGCGAGTTTCATATCGAAAACGGACAATATGTTTGAATGAGCGCAAAAGTTTTGATGTGGTGATAGGAAAATGGATCAAGCTGTTTTTTTCTTAAATAATTTATTTATTTTATCTACTACAACAGCAAAGAAATAATAGAAAACAATGAGAATTACTTGGTAGAATGAATAAATCGTTTTTAAATAAAATTACTTAGTCTATTTTTCTATTACGAAATCCGTCAAAACTTTTGCACTCATCCGATGTATGAGTAACAATCAGTTAATTCGTATCGTCTCTTAAACGAAAACCAGTTCGTTCCAGAACCTATTTGTCCCTTTTAACGCACGAGAACTTTAATCAGCAACATACTCTACACTTTATGTAGTACAGTTTCGAGATATTGTCTGCGTATAATGCGACTGTCATGCAGATTGAATTTCTGGCATAATTTATTCATAACACCGGTATTTGATAGCATTACGCTTGTCGTGTATACAATCCATTACGAATTAGAATTTCCGATATATGTATAAACACACATGTGAAATTTGTGCTTTTATGTTGCGCGTTTATGCAAGAAAATGTGATAAATTTAGTTCGTAATAATACTTGACACTTTATTATTCCGTTTTCGTTTTACTTTATCGAAAAAGTATTCTGTAGTTTGGTGATTATTTTATTTTTTATTTTATTTCTTTAGAAAATTGTAATAGAATCATTGTTTTTAACAATGCAATTTTTATTCCATGTGTAATAACGTATCATCGTCAAGATACTGTACATATCGCGCGTGCTACTGACACAATGATTTTCTGACATTGTTTTCTCTGTGCGAAAAAAGCATCAAGCCGGATCGATTTACGGTATTTCCCGAGTTGGCGTAATCACGTCCCGAGATCACGATACGAGCAAACGCGGGATAACGCGACGTGTAATTTGTGCCGTCCTCGTCACGGGCGATTTTCAACGCGCCGTTGATAGAGCGTCTATGATTCTCCCGATGCCTCTCGCTCGATGCAACATCCGAATTTCGAGCGCATTTGTCAACTTTTCGTTGCCGAACAACATCTCTCGCACGGTGTCGCAGATGAAAGGGTCTGTAATTAATGTTCGTGCGCGCGAACAGCGGCGGTTTCGCGTAAAGCCAGCGAAAATAATTATCCGCGCGAACTCGTGGTCATAAATTCGCGTGATTTTCGCGAGTGTAATACTTTCATCGATCACAACGATGTATTTTGGGCCGTGGCTTTTATCCCGTTTTTGCCTCTTCGCTACCTTTGTGCGGAGTATTTTAACACATTTCTATATTGGATATTGATGTAATAAAAAATGGTTCTATGCTAAGCGTTAACATGTGCGCTCGCTGATAATGACGTGAACACAGGAAACGATTTTGGCAAAAAAAAAAAGATTCATTTTGCAGGGTTTTGTTTCTGACGTGATGAAAACTACTGGTTTGAACAAATTCGTTAATTTCCGAGCTATATTCCGCGCGCATGTCGTATTGTGTGTTATTATAATTCAGCGAATTACACGCGTAGTCGCGTAATTTAGTTCAGAAATTAATTTAATCGAATGTATGCTCTCTCGTGATGACGCAAAGCCGAATTATGCCCAAGTTATTACAAGCAGACAGTAGAATATAAGCAGAATTATTATTTGTTAGATTGTTTAATGAAAATGATTAATTCGCTAGGAATAAAAATTCTGCATCTACGACTGGAACATCTCTGACGTCGGCGAAATTAATTCTGGCTTTTTGTTTCGTTTTCAGAAAAACATTTCCGTGATTCACTCCCGCGCCACTTTACATTCGCGAAGAGTTCGTGGGGAGTTTTTTTTTTGTTTTTCACGGAATTGTTTTTTGCTTTTATTAATCGCTCCGATAGATAAAAACACGAGAATGTCACGGGTGGTATATAAATCGCGGCGGCCGCCTAAAGAATTTATATTTTTATATTTGCAATTTTGTGCACGCTCGAGTTGCTCCGTCTTCCGCTTCATTTCTGATACACCAGCAACAAATACACACACACACACACAGAGCAGCAACTGCATGAGACAACGGTGTGTGATCCTCTTGTAATCCCAGCTGCGCTCGATGCAGAGCAGCTACGGCGACACGACGATGTGTCGCTAGAAATAACAATATCGGATTTTGCCGTTCTGTAGCCGTCATAGCGTCTTCCGATCTAAATAATATTCTGAATTATGACGGCGTCTCCGCGCGCCTGCTGAAATCTATTTTTGACGCACATTTTCCGCTTTCTCGCCGAAGAATATTATCTTCTTCCATCTTATTAATTACTCGCGGCGCTTACGAAGGTAATCTCATTATTAGCGATATTACTTCGCGATAGGCGCTTAACTTGATGCATTGATCAACATTTCGGACAAATATATTTGACCTTCATTTTATGAGAATTTTCAGCCGTCTAAAAATAAGATGGAACAAAAACGCGTTAATTTCCATTAGCGCGATCCAGTTTTGGAGCTGCGCCGTTTCTCTCGACCCAAGCCGAAGGGAGGAGGCAGAGAATAATTTTACTCGCAAAACATTGAAGGGGAGAGCGTCAAACTTGACCCGTTACGTAAAAGCAAATCGAAATTGCGGTTTTCTTTCTCTCTCTCTCTCTCTCTCGCTCGCGGAGAATCCAGCAAGCGCGGCAGCATGGCGTTAATCACGACGGTACATGGCAAAGCGCCGTCGTTAATCATGCCAAGTACACATATTTGCGACACGCATGTGCCGCAGACACGCACTATTGTACACACATATACGATACGAACATCTCTCTATCTCTAATTTTCCGCGTGTATTTGCACGTTGAGAGGAAATTCTTCGTACTCAGAGAGTGCTCTAGGTTTATTGTGTACAAATTGATCTATTGTTTCCGCAGCTCTTTACCGGATTACGTTATTTTATCACGGAGCGTGAAAAGGTCGATGAAACGTTGCATCGCGAGCGAGAAAATAAGTTTTAATTAATTGGGAAAACCGTTGCGAAACACATTTGCGCAGTTATATTTATCGCATTGTAAATGAAAAACATATACTTGACAATTGTTTAAACGAGTTTTATTCTTATTTAAGCTTATTTTCAAGTTTATCGAACGTTTACTAAAGGTTACGCGCGCGCGCGACACTTATTTTATACTTATCATCAACGTCATCGTGTTATCACAATCGTAATGTTGTCAACGCAACTCGGAAGAGTTTCACATGTTAACAAATAAGCAAGTTTAATTGCAAAAACATTATTATACAAAAGAATAGTAATAAGGCAGAAATTTGTGAATTTGTGATTAAAATAAATGTCATCGTAATATGATAAAACAGTCTGAGTCGTTTGGACGAGCAGTTGTAACACGCATATTGTGATACGAGTCGCACGAATACACACTCACAGTATCGTGTAATAATTAATACAAAATTAATCGCGAAGATGTTTAACCTGCGTTTCTCGTTATCTTAATTATTGGCTCGTATATAAACCGAGATAAGCAAGCGATGATATCTCAATTTGCACTAGATTGAGCCGCAATAGCCGTGCACGTGATATCATTAAACTATAATTTCTATGTCATAAAAATCCTTTGTACAAGACACACGCACCTCGGTGTGCGTGATAGTTTCATAATATTCAAATTTAAAGTATAGTTTCATAATATTCAAATTTACAATATATGCAAATACGCGCGCGTGATATGTACTTTATTTATTTACTGACTGAGACTTCTCTCGAGAACTAATCATAATATATATACAAGACATGGAATTATCTGCACGCGTTTCATTAATGTCAAACAGCAGGATCAATAGCTTGTCTAGTGTTTACCGAGTTGTGGAAGTGCGTCTTTATCTTTACAAAAATACATCTGTGTTCTACCTTGACATTTATATTGTAATTTTTTCCAATG
This sequence comes from Pseudomyrmex concolor, assembly GCA_014839585.1. Classification (NCBI taxonomy): domain Eukaryota; kingdom Metazoa; phylum Arthropoda; class Insecta; order Hymenoptera; family Formicidae; genus Pseudomyrmex; species Pseudomyrmex concolor. The sequence continues at coordinate 19,450 of QVOB01023697.1, forward strand.
CTAAACGTACAGAGAAGATTACGTAACAAAATGCGACAGAAATATAGAATTAATATATCATCGAATATATTTTATGTAAAATAAAGTTTATAATAAAATAGTGAGAGATGTATCGTGTCATGTATACGCAACAAAAAGTACAAGAAAAACAAAGATATTAAAACAAGATAGTTGCGAATATTTTGGGTTTTTTACTATGCTTGGCATTGTGTGAGCAATTTTTCGCCTATGATTATGCGTGCGAAAGAAAAGCTTTCTCTTTCTTCTTTTACACAACGCTTTAAAGCTGCCAGACGAGGCCAGGGTTTGCCTCAATATCGACCCGTACTGGCATTTCACTTCGCCTGGACCACAGTTATTTAACGATGGTTTGCCCGCAGTATCGACATTGCATAGTTGCGAAGCCGGAGGTGTGGCCATTGTATCTGAATCACATTGAAACTTCGTGTTATTATCAATGTTACACGGTGTAACACTCACTGATACGATTGAGCTAATCATTGCGAACACACAAAAAAAATTAAATAGCGCGATGATAGATAAATGTGCGATTAATTACTTCTTATATACGAAAGATATAATATTTCTTTATCGCATAAAAGATAAGAATGCTATTATGCTTTCACAAGAGATATATGTAGATGTTTTTTCCCCAGTTTTTTAAGTAAATGAATATTGATGAGTACTTGTTTAAATTACAATAACATTAACTCGTTTGCATGTTTTTCATTTCGTTTTTATTTGATTTTTATGTATTTTTGCAGATTGGTCGACGACAGATGCGTAGTATGTCCCGAGGCAGGAGATTTAACAAATCCGCCGAAGAAATTCAGAGGTAATTTATTACCTCAAAAAATTGAAAGAAAAACGTGCTCTTTTAATAAAGTTTATTGCACAATAAAAAAATATAAAATACCTAAAAAATAAAAACAATTACAAATTTATTTGTATAATTGTGTGTATGATATTAATTTAAATTTTTCTAAATCATATCGCGAATATTAGATCGAATGTGACGCCGCAATAATCACGATGGCAAATTGATTTTTAGATTGCCTCTTCAAAATATGTCCTATGAACCGATATTCCGCTCAAAAGCAATTCTGGAAGGCGGCGAAACAGAGCACAAGTTCGGGTACGGACGCTGGATTGCTCAAAAGACTTCACGTAAGTTGCAAAAAATATATTGCACTGCTTTATTATAATCCACTTTTTGAAAATTACGATAAAAATACGTTTTGTGATACTCAACATTTAAAAGGTAAACCGCAATAATGTGTACTGGATGTGTGTTTCGGACGTGGGAAATATCAATTCGACAACTTTGCCGTTTGCTGATTATTTAATCAATGTTTTTCTCATTACATATCGTTATATTTGTATGCTTAACAATGTTTCAATCCTTAACAGTGAATCAATCAATAAAGTAGTTGACATGTACATGTCGAAAAGAGAGCCAGTTTACCTCAAAATGCTTGTGAACATTTATTATTGATAAAAAAATTGTCAAAACATTTATTGTGAAATGTGCAGCACTAGTTTGTTTGTACAATTACACGCTTTAATAAATTTATTTGAAATGCTATTTACCTCAGCATGCAGCCGAGATCGAGAAAAAACAAAATGAGACTGAAAACAAGAAACTCTTAGGCTCTGTGGTTTCTTACGGTAACGTCATACAGGTAAGAAAATCAATTTTTCTTTAAAAATCTCTTCTGAACGTGTGATATTTTATTTAAAAGTACATCTTGGACGCTTTATATATGCTCGAGCGCATATTCTTATAACGTAAAGGGGCTGCTAGTTACATGAATAATAATAGATTTATCAATATCGCGCTACAGGGGAGCGGTTTTCCTCCTCGTCATCGTTTTTTGCAGAGCGGTCATAAAAACCGTTTGGTACATCGTATTGGCATAGTTATCTGCCTCGTATAGAGCGCCGCGATAAGTGCTTGCTAATTAACAAGTTTTCCTTCCCGTGCGATAATGTGTCGAAAAATAGAAACTAACTTTTATATGGCGCTTGAGTGTGTCTAAAAAAGAATTTAATTTTCTTTTTTATATTAAAGCACACTGTTAAAATTCAGAAACAACTTTTTTTGATCATTGATTAACAAAACGTCAATGCTTATAATAACGTGATGTATACATATATATACACATATATATGCACATATAGTACACCTATATTATATAGAGAAATTATATTCTCGATTGTAGCAAAAGCAGTGCATTAGGTGTTTAAATTAATTTCTGCCATGAACGGACTTCATTGAATTAACGAGGCACTTATCTTTCATTTTGTCGATGAACATTTTATGAGTTTTTATACACGCGTATCGACTAGTCTATTATCTCGGTGTACACGTCACGTGCGTTTGACGCACAAATTTAATTACATGTGTTGCAACATTACGCGTGTATATTACGCTTGCGAAATTAATACTTTAACGTAATAACTAATAACAAATTGGCCTGAATTACAACACGGCAAACGTCACGAATTTGTACGGTCAAAGAGATTAATCGACGTTGCCGTGAGCGTAAATAAATTTACATAATATTCGCGCGAGTCGCGCGTTGTTTTGATAATTGCGAATTTATATTTCGCTGCGTGGCAGTTGCTGCACCTCAAGTCCAACAAATTCCTGACGGTGAACAAAAGACTTCCGGCGTTGCTGGAGAAGAACGCGATGAGAGTTTACCTGGACGCGAACGGCAACGAGGGCTCGTGGCTCTATATAACGCCGTTCTACAAGCTGCGAAGCAACGGTGACAGCGTTGTTGTCGGTGACAAAGTGATCCTGGAACCGGTGAACGCGGGTCGGCAGGGTCTTCATGTAGCCGCTAATTACGAGCTGAGCGACAATCCCGGCTGCAAAGAGGTCAATGTTGTGAACACGTCCACCTCCTGGAAGGTGACACTCTTTATGGAGCACCGGGAAAATCAGGAGGAAATTCTCAAGGGCGGTGATGTGGTGCGACTGTTTCATGCCGAGCAGGAGAAGTTCCTGACGATGGACGAATATAAGAAAAAGCAACATGTGTTCCTCAGAACGACAGGAAGAACCAGCGCAACCGCGGCTACCAGCAGCAAAGCCTTGTGGGAAGTGGAGGTGAAATGACTAATTATGATCAAAAGAAAATAATTAATTAACGATTTTTTAATAAACGTGTGAGAATAAAAAATTTAATATAGATAATTTAAAATATAGATAATTTAAAAAATTTATATAAAAAATTATAAAACTTATAAAATATCTTTTTAAATTTCGACATTTTAATGTTACATTAAGTTTTGAATGGTTTGAGTTTTTAATTCTATTGTTTTCTTTTTACATATTTTTATATACATAGGTTGTGCAACACGATCCGTGCAGAGGAGGCGCCGGCCACTGGAATTCGCTTTTCAGATTCAAACATCTAGCGACCGGACAGTATCTCGCTGCTGAGATTGATTCGGACGAGCCACCAGAACGCGTAAAAGGCAAGCGCGGTATGATATAGAGTTTTTATTTTTATTTTGTAACTAAAAATATGCTGAAATGTTGTCACATTCAACATATTAATTGGAAGCTTGATTATGCTTTTGATTTTGATAAAAATGCTTAATATTTATACTCAATAATATAACGGTGATTCGAACACTGCATTTCAACGACGGGTTTTAATAGATCCACCTGGACCGGTCTACAGATTAGTATCGGTGCCGCACAGCAACGAGATTAGCTCATTATTCGAACTAGATCCTACAACTCTAACGCGCGGCGATAGTCTAGTACCGCAATCGTCCTTTGTTAGGTTACATCACATATGCACAAATACGTGGGTCCATTCAACAAGCGTGCCGATCGATAAGGATGACGAGAAGCCCGTGATGTCAAAGGTATTACATCGTTGTTCAGCCAATTATACAATATGCGCGTCAGAAGTCACAAGAAGTAAAATTTATAGTCCAAAGTGAAAAGTAAAAAATCATATTTTACTCAAGGCGTATTAAATTCCTGCTTTAAGGTGGGTTGCGCGATTAGCAAGGAGGATAAAGAGGCTTTCGCGTTGCGATCCGTATCGCCGGTCGAGGTGCGCGATTTAGATTTTGCAAATGACGCCTGTAAAGTATTGACGGCTATGAGCAGCAGGCTAGAGAAAGGAACGATCTCGCACAACGAGCGGCGGGCCGTCATCAGCTTGCTGCAGGACATCGTGTACTTTATAGCCGGCTTGGAAAACGAACAGAACAAATCCGAGGCGTTAGAACTAGTCGTCACTAATGCCGTGAGGGATCGTCAGAAATTGTTGCGCGAGCAATATATTCTTGGCCAATTGTTCAAAATACTGCAGGTATTTCCGAATCGGTATCAATCGCGCGAATTCCGCGCGGATAAGAATATCTCAGGACACTTTAATTACAGGCTCCGTTCCTGGAATCCGCGGAGGGTGAGGGACCATTTCTCAGGATAGAGGAACTTAACGATCCGAGACATGCGCCGTATAAGTACATGTTCCGTTTGTGCTATCGAATACTCAGGCTCTCTCAACAGGATTATAGGAAGAATCAGGTATCGCTGTGTGTTACGCGATACGATGAATTATACGAGAAAAGATCGGATTATTCAAAAAAAATTATTATTATTAAAATATTTCATTTTGTTCTTCACTTAGGAATATATTGCCAAACATTTCGCGTTTATGCAAAAACAAATAGGCTACGATATTCTAGCGGAAGATACCATTACTGCGCTTTTGCATAACAATAGGAAGTTGCTAGAGAAGCACATAACAGCTGCCGAAATAGAGACGTTTGTCGGTCTTGTGAGAAAAAATATGCGTAACTGGCAATCGAGATTTTTGGACTATCTGTCGGATTTGTGTATCTCCAACAAGAAGGCAATAGCCGTAACACAGGAGTTAATTTGCAAAAGCGTCCTAAGTGAAAAGAACAAAGACATTCTGATAGGAACCAAGTAAGTAGTAAGCGAAACAGCGCGCGAATGATGTCAATTTCTCTGATTCGTCTGAATTCACTTCAGAATGGTGAAGACGCAGGTGGAAGTCGAAGATATCGATGAGAAGCAAGAAAACACCGAACCGAAAACCACTGTCATAGAGGAGTTCGAAGTCGTATTGGAATGGCATAATGAATCCGTTAGTATGGTTAACAATACGGTTCATTGAAATATAATATGTATGCAAATTGATGCGAGATGTGTGTTTAATGCAGAAATCTTTGAGCGAGCTATCACGAGGAGCGAAAATGGGAAATGCTCAGGACGCGGCGATATTAGATTATTACAGGCATCAATTAAATCTCTTTAGCAACATGTGCCTGAATAGACAATATTTAGCATTAAATAATTTGTCGCCGCATTTGGACATCGATCTTATACTCAAGTGAGTTGTTGAAGCGTTTGTTTTTCGTTGATGGAAAATACTTTTGACTTTGCGTATTATGCTGTTTTATCGTTTGCTTGCAGATGCATGGAAGACGAAACGGTTCCGTATGAATTGCGCGCATCGTTTTGCCGACTTATGCTGCATCTTCACGTGGATAGAGACCCGCAGGAACAAGTGACTCCTGTGAAATACGCGCGTCTTTGGTCGGAAATCCCATCGAAAATGAGTATAAACGAGTATGTAAACAAAAGATGCAATAAATATATTTATATGATAAAAGAAATATAATATAAATATGTTTAAAATGTTTGAAATTTCAGTTATGATACAAACAAACTGCCGGATGAAAATAAAGAAGCGGTTCGTACCAAATTTAGTTCGACGATCACGTTTGTTGAGGATTATCTCTGTAACGTGGTTGCGAAAATGTGGTCTTTTGGAGATCAAGAGCAAAATAAACTTACGTTTGAGGTAAAATCTTGGTTTTATTTCTTTGTAAAAATAAATTTATTTTTGTCTTATGTATAATAATCTTTTATCCGTTCACAGGTTGTTAAATTAGCGCGCGATCTAATTTACTTCGGATTCTATAGCTTTAATGATCTGTTGAGTTTAACAAAGACGTTACTTAGTATTCTGGATTGCGTATCTGAGAACGAATCGACCGATGGGAAAATACCTACGGGTGATATTGATTGTAAGTTTGATGTAATTGTTTTTTTTTTTTTTTTTTTATTCGCTACGTTTTACGTACTTGCTATGTTTTATGAGACATAATCTACGAATTATTTTGTATCGCTCCATGATCGAGATATTTACATCCATAAATCCCAGAAATATTTCATAATGAGAGACTATTTCTCAATTCACTCTCTCTAATGCATACATACATATAATATATATTTATACATATATATATCACTCGCGCGCATGGTAGAAGTTTCGTAACCACAGTAAAATTTGGTTCTCCTTGCGCTATTTTACGATCGATGTATCGATGTGTGTGCCGATATAACATAAATTTTTCCCGGAATTCCATCATTTTCAAACATTTGAACAAATGGTTTTACCATTTTAGTTTTATTGTGTTTTTCGTAAATTTGTACATATAATATTCTCTTTTATAGTGCTGTAATATATCGGTGTGTCTCGACGCTTTAAAAAGAGAAAATCCCCTTTGAAACGCCCCCCTATATATATATTTGGAATTATAGTAAATTATTTATAATATATATATATATAGATAGTAAATTGTTAAAAAAAAAACTAATACACTTACTCTTGTAAATATTTCATCACAGCCGATACAGTGGATTCTGAGGAGGCAGGTAATATCCTATTAGAAAGCTTGTTGAAAACCACTTGAATCGTGTGTAACATATGGAATGCATATTATGTGTAGCTAGAGTTTGCCTGCAATCTTAAGTACTGTACACAGTAGAAAGCTTTAATTGTTTAAACGTAAAGTGTTTTTACTACATTAGTATTTCAAATATTATTTTAAGAACACAAAACGTATATTTTTGAATAAGTAAAATATAACATATTTTTAATTAATGTTATGTAGAATATCTCAATTTAACATTTGTTAACACTATTTTATTTTATTATTCACTTTGGAATAAATTCTTTGTCTTTTGTAGCAATTAACAGAATAAAATGTGTTATTTTCAATAAAGTTTCTGTAAAAAAATGATACTTTTTAACATAAATAAAATTTGTTTGCTGCACCGTGACTTTAACGATATATATTTAATTATTGTTTATCTCGTTATTTTGTTTCATTTACTTATTGACTTCATATGAATATATTCCTCATGGTATGTTTGAATAGCTGAAGGAGGCATTCTTAGATGCATCGGCGACATGGGTGCTGTGATGACGAGTTTAACATTGGGACCAGCCGGTCAAGTGCTACCTAGCTCTTCTCCAAGACCGAAGCCACTAATGAAAAAAGAATATCCCTTGGTGATGGATACCAAGCTTAAAATAATCGAGATTCTTCAGTTCATTTTAGACGTTCGATTGGATTATAGAATCTCTTGTCTCTTGAGCATATTCAAACGCGAATTCGACGAGACAGCGTCAACAGCTTCTGAGAAAACTGGAGATGTTACTTTAGGACAGAAGACTATCGATTTAGAATCAATTGGCACGCAAGCAGAAGGGATATTCGGCAGCAGGTATAATATATTTGTGGATGCAATGAATAAGTGTCAATAATTTTAAAAAGAAATATATTCTTTTAGCGAGGAATGTGCAGCGCTCGATTTGGATGGTCAAGGTGGTAGAACATTTTTGCGCGTTTTGCTGCATTTGGCAATGCACGATTATCCTCCATTGGTCTCTGGAGCTTTGCATTTGTTATTTAGACACTTTAGTCAAAGGCAAGAAGTTCTGCAGGCATTTAAACAGGTTATTCTAAAATAAATAAAAAAATAAATAACTAATATATTGTTGAGAAGAAATCGATAACAGCGATTGTGGTTAACAGGTGCAGCTTTTAGTTTCCGATAGCGACGTAGAATCTTACAAACAAATAAAAGCGGACTTGGATGTTTTGCGTCAGTCCGTTGAAAAGTCCGAGCTGTGGGTGTACAAGTCCAAAGCGACAGAAGAACATGGTAACAAGAAGAAAAAGAGTAAAGAAGAGGAGGACGAAGCGCCTCGCAAACCGCCTCTCTTATCTATATCGGATAAACAAGGTTTTTTTTAAAGAATTATTTTAGTTTACAAATTTTTTATGCGAGAAATACACATATTTCATCATTTTTCAAAGGTTCTGCTATTGATTTGGATATCGGACCGCCCTTGCACGCCGATCAAGCTGAAGAATATAAAAAGATACAGCAGATACTAATAAGAATGAACAAACTATGCATTCAAACTCTACCGGGTGGCCAGGTGAAGGCACGCAAACATGAACAAAGACTTTTGCGAAATGTCGGGGTACACACTGTGGTGTTAGATCTGTTGCAAGTTCCATTCGACGCCAAGGAGGACGTCAGGATGAACGAATTAATGCGTTTGGCGCACGATTTTCTGCAAAACTTTTGTTTGTCTAATCAACAGAATCAGATTCTTTTGCACAAGCAATTGGATCTCTTCTTGAATCCCGGTATAAGAGAAGCGCAGACAGTGTGCAGTATATTTCAGGACAATTCTATTCTGTGCAATGAGGTCAGTGCAAAGGTCATACAGCACTTTGTACATTGCATAGAAACGCACGGAAAGCACGTGCAGTATTTGAAATTTCTGCAAACTATAGTAAAAGCTGAAAATCAGTTCATCAGAAAGTGTCAAGAATTGGTGATGCAAGAGGTAATACACACTGTTTTCTATGTATGTATGAAAACATATGCTTTTGTAAAAGATTTTTCAACTTATTTTTATTTTTTAACTTAGTTGGTTCAAGCAGGAGAAGACGTTTTGATTTTTTACAATGACAGAGCTTCTTTCAATCATTTCGTGGAAATGATGCGATCTGAAAGACATCGAATGGATGAAAGCAGTCCTCTTCAGTAAGTTATATTTTTAATACGAGACGATATATTTTCGTATTTATTTATTTATTTCAACATTTCAGACTTAGAATTAAACATATAAAAATTAATGTGCGCGTTTCAGATATCACGTGGAATTAGTAAAACTTCTAGCTTGTTGTACGATGGGCAAAAACGTAAATACTGAAATTAAATGTCATAGTCTCTTGCCACTGGACGATATTGTGGCTGTCGTATCGCATCCGGACTGTATACCAGAGGTAAATCTATTATTTCGGAGATATTTAGAGAATTATATTTAATTATATAAAATAAATATAAAAAAAGATATTTTTCTTTTCTTTTAATAATTTATATTTTTTTTAATCTCTCAGGTCAAAGAAGCATATATCAATTTTCTCAATCACTGTTACATTGATACGGAAGTTGAGATGAAAGAGATTTATACTTCTCATCATATGTGGTCTTTATTCGAAAAGTCTTTTATAGTTGATATGGGTTTAATTGCTTCGTCTACTCATGATCGGCAACACGCGGACACAGCTTTGGAGACTTACGTGACGAGTTGTTTAATGAACATCATATCTACGTTTTTCAGCAGTCCGTTTTCCGATCAGAGCACGACTGTACAGGTAATGTTCCATATTGCATTACGAGAAAAAGTATTATCTTCAATGATATATATATTATATATACACACATACACACAAATCTATATATTTCCTCTTTTAACTGATATATGTTACAATGTTTTGTCAGTATATTTATTTCTCTTGAGTAAATAATAATCTACTGGGTCGATATTTTTAACGTATTGTTCAATACTAAAGTTTAATTGCAAATTTGTTCACTTTGGGTGAAATCTGGCAGATTCACGTTTTTAAACTTAATATTGAGGAGATTTATGTGATGTATTTTAGCACTTTATTTTTGGTAGAGATTTTTTCGCACAACTTTTATTCAAGAAAAAAGTATGATCAATGTAATCCTTATTTATTTATATAACTTATAACACTATTTTCTCTTACAGAGAAAAAACTTTTAAGTTTAAGAAAGAGATGACTTTGCAATCATCTAACTATGTTATATATATAAATAATATATAACATATATGTTTATATATATATATATAAAACACATATAACTTATATATTGTATCTATATATAAATTTTATTAATTATACATTAATTAATATAAGTTTTCTGTACTTTCTGCTTAAGAGGATTAGACAAAATGGCACAACACAGCTATAGGACAACAAACATGTTCTACTTAGCGCCAAATATGGAGAATATACATATTGATTTTAATAATCTCTGCTTTGCATGAAAACACAAAAAAAATTAAGTTTATTTACTGACCAAGTACATATCACACATATGCATAAGAAAAAAAATATTTATTTTTTTTCTTAGCTTAATTTGAGAAATCATATTGTTGTAGTTGGAATATTATATAATGAATATAGTAAGGTTCTATTGAATTAATTAATTTAATTAATTCGCGCAACATTAGATCTCATATTATTAATCAGTTCTAAGTTATAATGATAATATACAAGTAATTCTTTATAATTGTAGATCAAACAATACAATTTATAATTTTTTATTATCAATTAATGTATTGTATGGTGTGTGCTTGGTTATTTCTGATTGCATCAGCGGCATGTTCTGTGTTTTTGGCATGTAACACCTGGTCTTCTTTGAATCAACAACGTTGGTTTATTGGGTCTATGGGTGCTATCGATCTCTATGTATGGTGGTGGGTTGGTTTACTAATAGAAACATCTGCACGAGGCTAGACTGTATTGGAACATCAAGGAGTGCGATCGGAATACAGATAATAATCTTTCAGGCGATGTGAGTATCGAATGCTAGAGTCTTCTTTTAAGTTTGGATAAAAAAAAATCAATCAAAATATACTCTATTATGTATATTTATATTATAAAAATACAATATAATGTTCTATGAGCAATATATTATGTAAAAATTGAAATAAATAGTAAATTAGAAAATAAATATTAATATGAAAACAAAATATGGAAAATTTTAAAGGAGATTTAACAATTATGATTTCTTTATATACGTACTAATTAACTTAGTTGACTATATTAAGATATACTACGCGATATATTACAATATACGTTATATCTTACGATTGGAGCTATTAGAAATGCTTTAGCACAAAATGACTTACGTTGTAAATAGGAACTGCATTCTCTTCTTTACGTTACGCCTGTATTATACACACGTCTGCGTAATTAACACATTCATTGTCATTGTGTTGGATACGAGCACTTTTGTAAACTGTGTCTACTGGTGCTAACCACACGATGTTATTGTTTTTTTCCCTTTATTCTTAAGATAATTTTTTTCTTATTCTCTGTGTTTCCTAAATTATTTTAACGTACAAAAAAAAAAGAATTTACAACTCTATATATAGCATGATATATATAATGTGTTTCTTTATTCAAAACGCTTGCTCATTGGCAATGAGTGTGTTCTTTTTATGCAAAATAACATTTTAGTGCAATAGAAAATAGAACGATTTATTTTTAAATATAAATAAAAACTAAGAAAACATGAAATTACAGTAGACAGTAATAGTAAAATGTGCATTATTGTTAAATAACAGCGTACGAGAACAGCAATATATAAACTTTGAATAATAAGTTCTACTTCTGTAAAAAGAAATTATCTAATTATCATTATTGTTTTATAACTCTTAAAGCTTGTATAATATTAAATTACAAAATACTTAAAAGCTATTATATAAATAGGTAAATATGATGACGCGTTTCTTATTACTTTTGTAACACAGACAAATTTGATTAATTTTTACATTTACTTTTTCATGAAACAGACAAGGCAACCTATATTTGTTCAGTTGCTTCATGCAGCTTTTAAAGTATCTCAGTGTACATGGTTAAATGCCGGGCAGAGATTTAATGTCGAAAATTGTATACGGACATTGTCAGATGTAGGTAGGTATAATCCTTATGAGCTTCTGCAAAAAATCGCTCTAAAATCAATACGTTCGTATTCATGCAACGTAAAATGGACTTTCTTATTTTTAGCTAAAGGAAGAGGCATTGCCATACCGACTGATCTGGAATGCCAAGTTGCTTCCATGTTCAATAAAGCAGCTATGCTCAGTAGACAGACCAGCAAATGGTTGCAAGCTGCTAAGCAGCCAAAGATTGAACGTAGCCAAAGTCAGGTAATTTCCAATAATATTCCCAAAAACAAAGATACAATAGAATGAAATTACAACACACAAACGTATACATGTGCAACTATGTAACAATTTTGCTTAAATGCATAGAGTGACCTACTTTATACTGACAATGAGGAAGGCTCTGACAATGAGGTAAAGGTCACTCACGGAAGCGTAGCACTTTGTTGGTTTAGTTATGCTATGTAGTGCGGTTGTGCTAATATTAGTACTGTTGGATACACAGATTACAATGGTCTTTACATAGCTTTTCAAAAGCGTTTATTAGTATTGTGCCTTATATAGAAGAGCTACATGCACATACACGCTGAAAATGTATAGCAACAACACAACTACGTATCTTATCAAAAAATAAAATTTATTTGATTTTTCCATGGTAATTATTGTACGAGGGCAGTCCGATAAGTACTTAGCCTACAAAAAAAAAACAAAAATTTTGGAAAAGTGGCGATTTATTTCTCAACATAGTCTCC